>JZLH01S0252203.1:16468-28992 GCA_001188425.1 Eucidaris tribuloides
TTCTACTGCATGTACTACTACTACTACTACTACTACTACTACTACTACTACTACTACTACTACTACTACTGAGTACTACTACTACTACTACTACTGTAGTACTACTACTACTACTACTACTACTAGTACTACTACTACTACTACTACTACTACTACTAGTAGTAGTACGTACTACTACTACTACTACTACTACTACTACTACTCTACTACTACTACTACTACTACTACTACTACTACTACTACTACTACTACTACTACTACTACTACTACTACTACTACTACTACTACTACTACTACTACTACTACTACTACTACTACTACTACTACTACTACATGTACTACTACTACTACTACTACTACTACTACTACTACTACTACTCAGGGTTGCCAGGTTTTTCCATTCTCAAATGGCCAAATTAGACCAAATTACCGGCCAAATTCAGTGAAAAAAGGCCAAATTCGGAATTGATGCATTTTACGGGCACCATAGCCTAGATTTGGTTAGAAATAACGTTGTAATCAATTTATAACACCTTTGAAACTTCTGCTGCAGCGGTGCTGCAGCCGAAAATTTGAGTGCCGTGGTTTACGCGGAGCCAGATTTTTCACGTGAAATACATGCACACCGCTACTTTTCGATCCTTGTGGCACATATTTGACTGAAAATCTCCAGAAAATAGGGTTTTATAATGATTTTTTTATAGGTCTGTGAAAAAGGCCAAAAAAACGGCCAAAAAGCCGTTTGGCCGGCACTTTGAATTCTTCCCGGCCAAACAATCTTAAAAACGGCCAAATTCGGTGTTTTTGGCCGGAAAAAGGCCAAACTGGCAACCCTGCTACTACTACTACTACTACTAGTAGTAGTAAGAGTAGTAGTAGTAGTAGTAGTAGTAGCAGTAGTAGTAGTAGTAGTAGTAGTAGTAGTAGTAGTAGTAGTAGTAGTAGTAGTAGTAGTAGTAGTAGTAGTAGTAGTAGTAGTAGTAGTAGTAGTAGTAGTAGTAGTAGTAGTAGTAGTAGTAGCAGTAGTAGTAGTAGTAGTAGTACTATAGTAGTAGTAGTACTAGTAGTAGTAGTATCCGGGAGTAGTATATTGTTGCTGTTGCTGGTTTTCACTTTCCGAGGCGCACACACAAAGCCCGGCCCAAGTGTAGTTTTGGTATATGGTAAAATTAAATTCCTTTTTATTATTTTTTTTTAGATAGACCTACATGTATATTGTTTATCAAACCCTGAAAATCACTCTCTTAAACTCTTCCCAATTTTTGAGAAACTACTCAAACTATAAAATCCCGGTATAAAATATAAGAGGGGGTGGGGAGGGTACACAACATTTCCCATAGGTACATACCGCTACCTGCTCTTAGTGCTCTAAGATATTTCAAACATCACAATTTGTCACTATAAATACTGTACCGGTAAATTTTCAGGTTTGATGGCGTTTTCTGATGTCTGGTGACAATTATAGAATACTTTGTGAAAGATTGACGAAAAAGTTGTCTGATCAACCAAGACTATATAATTGGGTATTTTACTAGCTGCATGCAGAGCTGCAGAGTATGTGGATTGTGCAATATAAAACTACTCATAAGTCACAAGCAAAAATATGGTTTAACGACACCGAACGTAGGCCTATACTGTTAAAAAAGCACATCATTAATGCCTGCCCCGTTTCTTTCTTGGGGGGGGGGCTAGGCAGCTGATTGTGCCCCCCCCCATAGTTACACCACTGGCCAATTATCTTTATAATTTTCAAAAACTTCTTTTGTACATTTTCTCAGAGGTCGTTTAAGATTGATTCCAGTTTATGTTAATGAATTAAAAGAGATGGACAGACATGAAGAGAGTGAGAAAAATTTGTTTTCCATAGGTGAATGACAACGGAAATAATAAAATATCAGCTCATACCTCATTCTTTATTCCGAGCAGAAGTGATGTCAAACTTGTTTAAAAATATGTGGGGATAATAGCCAATTAAACCATAATTCAGTGCAACAGCAGCTCTCCTAATGGTAGAAACAGCCAGCTGTGACATGCTGCACCTGGTTCTGCCATTGTCCATACATATTTCTGAACCAGAGTGATGTCACACTTTGGTACTCTATAACACACAAGTACCCAAATCGTTCCTTTTACTTCATATCCACAACATTAATACCTTCACGTACACTGAGGGTACACTAGCAGGGAAGAGGAACAAATTTGCTACATGGGCCTAACAACATCAGAGAATGTAACCCTATATATTTGACACACATCCAAACATTCCTCTCCAACATTCGGGACCTGATCAAGAAGCACAAAATATGCAAAGTAAACAAGGTCAGAGCATCAAATCAAAACCACCCCCCCCTTCCCCTTCACTGAATAATATTTCGGCTGCTGGGATGACAATGACAACTTTGGGACTTTGGATTTGAATTGAGAAATCTTTTACCACTACCAAATCCCCCATCCCCCTTTTAAAAATTTGTGGATACACACCTGTTTGGGAGCAGGCCAAAAATCTGTTCCACTACACAATAAGCCAGTCTATGGTTGTTAGATGTCCTGAACTACCCCATGATACCATCTAGATCTTTGGAGATTGGGATGCATCTTTAATGAGGCATTTGCCAGAAACCAGTTGTGTAGTGATGAAAGACTGTATGATGGCTTTTGTTCAATTTTGCAAGAACAAACCTGTACCTTCACATTCTGATGTCCATCTAGTGCATACATGAATATTTGTAACGCAACTTACACGAAGACCTACCAAGTGTTGATCAAATCAGTGGTTGACTTTTATTTGCACATGTGTAAATAGCAATTTTACGAACTGGTTTATTACAGGACTGTTGAAACTAATGGCTATCAAAGTAAATGACCTTTATGTCTTCAGTGACCTTCACATCAAAAATACAAAACATACACTCATTCCTTTTTGTAATTTTCTGAGATTTATTTATCTTTACACAAAGTAATAGTATATTTTTGGTACATGGATATTTTACTATTAAATCGAACAAGCAGCCCTTTTCATCCAGAGCACAAAACAAATTTCACCTTATCACATAGCAAACATATTCAAAATATGATACAGCAAAAATCATTTTCTAAACCAGGTAGACAATTATGTAAGACATATATGTACACCATTGTGTACCTAATGATTTATCTACATAATACCACACTACAAAATGTTTATGTTGAAATCACTTCTTACATGAAAGAAATTTTTACCAACATAGCAAGTGTCCATTGATTATTTATTGCACATGTAACTTTTTTGTGTTGATTAACATTAGAATAATTATGTTGTGATGTGTATCATAAGCACAACGACAACATGCAATATTCAGATAAATTGAAGCACTACAATATATTTCTATTTATTGTTGTATAACAATGCATAGAATACGTATATAGAGAATAAATTATGTACATATATTCAAGCTCTTACACTATGTGTTGCCCTCCCGTGCCTGTTAATAATACCAAAATACATTTCTTGGTTCCTAGTGTCCTAAAAAAAAGGTTTTGTTTTTTCCATACATAATCACAAGTTTAATCATCATTTTTTTTTGAAAGAATGTTTTGGTGAAGTGATAATAGTACAATCATATAAGTATGGTACCTACTTCAGATATAATTAAAATTAATAATTTTATGAATTCTTCCCTGCCCCTATTGCATATAACTTTTAAACTCTGGTGAGTGTAATTGTACCAAACTTACGTTAAGAGAAAACTCTGGTTAAGATAACCAGAGATTTCTCTGATGAAAGTTTTAAGAAATAGGGCCTTGGACTCACATTTACAGGGTAATAATTTAAAAAGAAATTTAATGGAATGATAAATTATATCAAGGACTACTTAACACTGACATTTGTTGTTGATGCTATCATTTAACATCATGCCAAATGTTGAACTTTATGCTCAGTCTTACAATATCAACATTTCTATATGCCCATTTTGTAGTGAACTAACTCAATTTCATTTAAATGCCATTTGACTCGCAGAATTGATTGAAAACATGGGATTAGATACAATTTACCATGGATACACTGGGCAAGAACATACATGTAACTTGCAGCACAGAATAATCATGAATCTTGAAGTTACATCTTCAGAATTTATATCATCAAACTATCTAAGAAATGAAGTTTCAGCAAAGTGAGCTGGAAAAACGCTGAGCAAAATTTTATGTGTTCATGTTTTTCTGCAGGGTGTATGATGATGTAATCTACATCATAATACACCATGGAATTCTTAACTACTGGTAGCATATCATAAACTACATAATGAGATCTTACTCTACCATATAATATACCCCTGTAAGTATAAGTGGTTTATATTTATAATAACACACACACATATATATAGATAGATAGATATATAGATATACTTATATACAAGCATATTAAAATTCATAAAGAAAATTGTAAAGACCAAACTTTGGATGCTACCAACATGTTTGAACACTCTTCACAAAATGCATTCACATTTCTTTCAAGTGATTAACTCTTAACCTTTACTCCATCAGTACCTTAGTCGATGAACTAGGGACATCATTTATGAAATTGTGCCAATAGCGTAAAGGGTTAATGGGGATACCAAACAGCATCACAAAAACAACTTTTGTGTTTCACAAAGATTCCAAGAATAATGAGAGATTAAACTTAACCAGTTGTCACATGATGTAGCAAACAAAAGGAGATTGTCATGTTTCGGCTGCAACTGCTAGCCTTCATCAGGTAATGTAGGCTAGCAGTTGCAGCTGCAATGTCGCTATCTCGGTTTGTTTGCTACATCGTATGACACCTGGTTAAGTTTACTCTCTCATCACCCTTACCACAATGATCAACATTTTCTGTTCTATTCCAAAAATACTGGTCTCAATTTGGTTATTTCACATCAGACTTATCCATGAATATGGTAATAATCCAAGTATGGTACCTAGGACATATTCATTGGTACATGATTACAATTTTATATCATCTCTTTTCAGTCATTCTAATGTTATAGTTAGTGATCTTCAATTTTGCAATTGGTTGTGTAAGTGATCACTTGTAACTAGTTGTAAGTGGAAGAATGTATGGAACTGCTGTTACGTTGTTGTTTTTAATATGAAAACATGTCGAGTGATAAACAAGTGGTACCATACATGGTTTCTGCGATGGACAGTTCACACTTACTATCTAATTGTAACATAATTCCTTATCTGCTTACCACGCCCTAACATATATACAGCTCTCTGATGTCACAATGTGAACAGTGTGCCTAACATGTGGAGTGAATGAGACAACCTGTTTACACTAGCAAGGGAAGTAACATTACCTAAGTATGTGGTCAGTGATGGTCCCTATTGTGTAAACGACTCTTCATAATTAAAGCGATGATTTGTAGTTTTAGATGAATACAGTGAAATCTAGTAGACTAGCATATGTTTGGAATAATAGCTACATGTAATTAAGTACACTAAAAGATTAAGCAGTGGTTGGCACATCATACATGACAGTAATGTGATATAACAAATTTGATAATGCTATACTACAGGCATAAGAAATTAACAGCTACCTTCTCATATTTGCAATAAATACTCCTCCATATAAACACAGTTTGGTTAATAATATTTACCTCAAATTTACATATCAATTAGTTACGAATTAATTTGAAAAGAAAGTATTATCCACTGGCCTATGAGCTTAAGTTGATATCACATGCTTGTTAGTTTTCAACTGATCTATATTTACAGTTTGTTGACATTTTTGGCCCAAAAGAAATTGCGTCAAACAGATGAGAAGGAAATGTAATGTCAAAATTGAATGGCAAGAGTGAGTGTCGACTTTCAAAGCTTTTCTGCTGCACTATGCCACTTGTTGGCTAGTGGCACTTTTATTGATCAAGTCACTTCATTTCATTATATGACTTCAAAATGTTCAATACCAGTACATACTTATTAATATCTTCTGTGATCTTTGGAATGCTGGGTTTGAGTCTTTTCAGTGGTGAATGGAGTGTTGAAGTTTGAAATCAATCTGATTCAGAAATATGTGTGTGTCAGATCAGAATTCCTTGGAGGGCCTGCTACTGGTATCCTGGTAACCAATACTACCTGTCCCAGGGCTGGGTTGTTGGTGGCTAAACCGTCACCCCCATCGCATTTTTGTGGAAATCCAATGAGGAGGGTAGCTGGGTACCCTGGTAGAACTAAAAACAAAATCTACCTATGAGGGCGTCGGCTCTGGAGAGCCAATGGCGGACTTCCAGCAGTTTTGTTTTAATCTTGCTGCCCTGCATGATGGTCTTGGTGACCAAAGGCTAGGGTCACCACCGAAACCTGTGGTTGGTGTCAGGAAGGGCATCTGGTCATTAAAATTTTGCTCCACTAAATTCTCACACAGTAACGGGAACAAAACCGGATTTAAACATCTGGATTACTACTACTAACCAGTTGCAGATGTCACACCTACTTGTTACCATCAATAGAACAGCCCTATTTACAATGAGTCATGATACCACTCTATTGTCCCCACATATTTCTGAACCAGTATGACATCATCACTTCAGCATTCTACTACTAACAGTTATTATTGACATGAAGCAAGTCAAACATGAAGTGAAGGGGAATTCTTGTTGCTACCTTACCTCTGTCAATAATTGATCTATTTATCATCTTATTCAAACTCACAAATGAGGTTGGGTTTGGGATTTCCAGAGTAATAAAGGGTGATAAATGTCATCAGGATGATCAGTCACACTCAAGACATTAACAACATTTAATCCAGAAAACAATTTCCTTATCATCAAGCCCTGGTCATCCAAATGGTCCATATAATCAGAACTACAACATAATTATGAAAACATACAAAACTGGTGGGTTACCATGGTGATAATCTTGTCTATAAATAGGCAGAAATCTAGCACAATGATACATATACAAATATATACATAGCAAAGGACTGAAACCTCGCTTTAAAAAAAAATGTGTTTGTTTCTGAAAGAAAATTGCACCTTTTGTAATCTATGATAATGATACAACATGTAGTATCCAGGCATTTATGACATAGTTTCTTGTTTCTTTCATATTCTGTTTTTCAAAGAAATAGGCTTATTTGAATATTCATAGACCAAAGATATCTTTTACAATAATTACTTCACATGGAGATTAACGATTTAAACAGAGCTGTATTGAACAAATGAACCCTTTGAGACTGACATGAGGATAATATACATTGCATTAGTTCTAGCCTATGTTCAATTACATTTCTGAATCTATGACAAATTTACACCAAACAATACTTATATTGTCAAAATTTACACACCCCAAATTTTATGATATATCAACAATCAATATTAACATAAGTGGAATGGTTTGCTCAACAGGTTTTCATTTTCATTGAACCAACAAAATCTCTACTTTGAGTTTGCCAACTGGAGTTGTGTTTTTTGTAGCCTGCTGAATGGTTGGTTCTGAAGAACAGGCTGCAGCAATTGGACATTGTCAGTTCAACTGTTGCTCAGGTCACGCAGGTCACTCAAGAAGCCCTCTGGTGTCAGGATGTGAGTAGAACCTGGTGAGGCAAAAATGAAGTATTTATGTGTGAATCAAATTACCTACAATTTGTTTAGAACCCCACTCCAAATAAACACACAAACAAATATAAAAGTGACAACAACAACAACAACAACATATAAGTACTTAACCAAGGTTCATACACTTACACGTTTGTTTTTTTAAATTCCCTGCCTTTCCAGATCAGAAACCTGATAATTTTCAAGCCAGTTTTTACATTTTTAAAGCATGTTAAAATGCATCACTGCAATACTAGCAAGCTCCTAGTCATGGGTCAATTTAACAACATTTTAAATAAAAGATTTTCCCTAACTTTCGAGAAGAAATTGATAAATTCCCTGTCTTTCCCTGACTTTTGCTTTTTGAAAAAAGTATTTTCAAATTCCCTGACCCATACCAACCCTGTTAACACAGAACATACGCCATCGTCACACAGACCTGTCATCAACAATCATTTAACAAACAAGAGTTTCACGGGGCTTGGTGTTTACTTGAGATGAGACTCAATTAATGGCACTGTCCATGAGCTTCACAGGGGGTAGACTGTTGATCACAATTTCATAATCATCCCCTTCCCCAAGGATGATTCCCAGTAGACTCCATTAATGAGTAATCAAGAGGTTTACGTAGCAACATGGTTTCAAAACTTTGGGTTAAATCTACAGGAAGCACACTCTTGAAAAATGACAATTTGGGTGGGGGTATGTAAGTACTACACCTGAGCCCCCTGTGGTCACGGGCATCATTTGGAATCAGAGTTCTCCTTTTGCTCCAGACGATTCCTGTCATGCATATGGTTTAAATCCAGTTGTAGTTTTAAGAGGATAACAAACATAAATGAAACCATGTTGATTTTGTTTACATTGTACTTTGTTATTGGCTTACCGATGTACACCTCCCACTTGTTGAACTGTGGATCCTTGGACACCTCATAAGCACATCTCATCTCAGAGTAGGACACCCCTCCCATGATGAACACGATGAGACGTGGGCCAGTCTTGTAGTCTAGGGGGCCCCTGTCCTTGTGCCAGTTGCCATATCGAGCACTAGGAAGATAAACAAGAGACAGACACCAATAATATTCATGAACACACAAATAGTTAAAACTGGAACCATATTTCACTCTTGAAAACTGAATGAAAGTGAAGCTGAAAAAACAACAGCCAGGGAGGGTTCTCAATTGAGCTGGATGCAATCTCTCTGTGATACCCCTGGAGAGCATGTCATCAATTGTACACTTTTGTACCTTTTGGTCCACATGATTCAATTGGAGCCCTACCTCTAGACCCTCTAGGCACCATTGGGGCTACATAAACCATTTGAATAACTTTGAATCCCCTCCCCTTGGGATGATTCCTATCAAGTTAGGTCTACATCTGCTCACACGTTTGAAAGAAGATGAAAATGTGAATTATCCTCCAAGCTATCACCGGTCCCCCTCCTCCCCCCCCCCCAAAAAAAAAGGAAACCCTGTCACCACCCTGATGGGCCAAACAGGGCTACCCAGGCATTGTTATGAGGAATGTTTATTCTATAGAACATAGAGGCATTTACCCGCTTGGGTAAACTACTTCTTGACCTAGCGAAGAAGATGTTTGAAAAATTATTTTGATTTGGCCCCTTGGGGGTCAGGTGCACAATATGAGAAACTTTGAATTCCTTTCCCCTTTGTACTGATTATATACCTATTGTTAATTTAAAGGTAAATGATATAATTGGGGATAGTCCTCAACTTAGGGTAAAACTATTCTAGAATCAAGTAAACTGTGTAAGGATTCTACCATGAATATTTTGTAGTTAAAAGTTGACTCGTTTTAAAAGAACTTCCATCAGTATGCCCTGTGACAGACACATTTTTTTGTGTAGATGTCTATGGGTTTAATTTCTCTTGATACACGAGACAAATGAAAGGCTGGTATGTTCATGTTTGATTTTGTTTAAGTAAACAAATTCAAGACAAATTCTTCCAGCCATGAGGTACACTCCAGCTACTGTATAGACTGGTATGTCTTTCAACCAGTTTGGTTCAAGGGGCATTTTTCATTTCTCCTAATCATGTCACTGCCCTTTAATTGTTTTAAATCATGATTATTTTTTTTTAAGAGTACGGCACTCACCTCTTAGGACCAGAGCTACCAACACTCCCTGTGTTGTTTCTTCCAGACAGGAAAGGATAGTCTCTATCACTCAGTTTGTTCTGTATGGCATCCTGTAAAATGGGCACATCCAAACAGACATAATATTATATGAGTGGGTCCATGGACTGGATTTACCATTACCCTGGGTACGAGAGACCTGATGGGTAAACATTAACATTGATGTGAGAATTTGAATTCAGACTTTTATGAAAGTATTTGAAGGATTTTCATCAACGTGACCACAATATACTGAGAAATGTCTTCAATTGGTTAAACCATTACACTGATATATACTTCAACAGACTCAATCGAAAAAAAAAAATCAACAAATCCATCCTGAATGTGTGTGTAAAGTCAAAAAGTGATAGAAACCGCAAATGAAGTTACTCTTTGAGAAGACCCCAATCTGTGTGTTCATGGAGATTTGGAAGGATGATTAACCTTCTCAATACCATCACAACAAAAATCCATACACTTTGCAATTAACATTCTCAGTGAGGTACTGAAAGGGTAAAACATCAGAGTTTAAAGAAAAATTTTAATGACAACAGTTGAAAGAATCTGAGGTAATCCTCCCTATCTTAGTGTCTTTGATAAGGTTTAAAAAATGAAGCCCTGAAAAAAAATGTACTTCAAAATGATCATTTAGTGCTTTAAAAGAGTAAAAATATATGAGTATCTAGTTTAACCTTGCCCATTTCCTCCCATAGACTACAGTGTTATAGATCTAGACTACTCTATACCTTTAGTCTGCTGGATGAATAAATCACACTTGATGTTTATCCATGAATACCTTGCTAGTAGCAGCAAAACTTTCCAAAATTTGGTATTCCAGGATGTTTGTTTGTCCATTAAAACACTATTATGTAGCTCAGACATCAAAGTTTGACTTTAAAAAAAAATTGAAACTCCACAATGTTACATTGGGTCTTTAAAGAATCCCTCCCAAACCCCCACACAATGATAGGACAGGCCAATCTAGTGCCAACCTCACCTCCATGACATCCTTAATGACGGGAGTCCAACGGGACATTCTGTAAGTCTGCTCAGAGATGCGCTCCTTTCGCTGCACCGGCTTGTTCTTGCGTGCTCTTTGCTGTTGTCAGAAAAAGTGAGGAAAGCTTGATTTAGTGAAATGATGTAAATTGCATAAAACACACAAATAATTCATTTTGATTGATCTGCAGAGCTGTACTTTTTTCAAACTCTGTCAATTTTTTTTCTGGATTCCCAGTAAATTGTGTTGATATTTCAAACGCAAAAGAAGGTATTGCTCAAATTCATAGTAGGGCAATTTTGGCGTGACAGACGGGACATCCATCCCTAACTTCGTTAGTTGTATGGCATTGTATTTCAAATTTGGTAAAACACTGACTTAATTTGCTCCATGTAAGAAACCAAGTACCATTTCCCATTGCCAGTTCCTGATAGTAGTAGACTGAAAAAGGAGAAACAAATGACTACGAAACTTTCACAACAGAAACAATGAACAGTAGATTAAGTCTACAATCATTTTGAAACAAAGAAAACTGTTGCTGACCTAACTATTTCCCTTTACCATACAGAGATATGACAAAACTATGCACAATTCACTTACATTATGAATAATCTGTACTCCAAGCTGAGCCATATTATAGACAATAGGCCTATCAGCATCAGGAATGGCAGCATGTTGGATCAACTTGTTTAGATTCTCTTCAGTGATGCCAACTTTACCATCTGCAGAGATAGAGAAAGAAAAATCAAAACTTGCAACAGGCCAACCCTCACTCATCACTTGGGATGTATTTACATCTTTTAAGGGGAATGAAACCCAGACATTTTGCCGTTGATTAATGAAACAACAAGCAAGAGAAAATTAAAGTTTTGATGAAAAAATAGAATTTTAAATAAACATAATAATTATAATAATAATAAACTGACACTTATATAGCGCATAATCAATATAAAACTGCTCTATGCGCTTTACACATAGCTCTCCAGGTAATAAAATTACGTTACAATTCCTTAAGATGAGAACAAAATCGTCTTAAGCTTCTGGTTAAATGAGTGAACTGAAGTAGAAATGCGAACATGTGCTGGCAAACTATTCCATATTTTCGGGCCACAGAAATCGAAACTTGCTTCCCCCCTTTTAGAACTAATTCTAGGAACATGTAAAATTGTGGTGTCTCCGCTAGAGCGGAATCTGTAACTTGACCTGTGTTGTGGTGATAATAGATTCATTACGTATTGTGGTGCAGATTTGTGAATACACTTGTAGACAAGCAAAGCGATCTTATAGTGTACAAAATCAAATGGGGATTTCTCCACACTCTCATGAATCACAAAATGTGGCCGAGTTGCCAATTTAAGAATTCTCCATAATAAGGAATCAAGAATCTTCATAACTCTTGAACAGTCTGAGTTTTAGTCCCTTTAACTGTGATTATCATTACTCCAAAATGTGCTTTAAAAAATTGGATTACCTTTCATTTACATGATTTTTTGTAATTATCAGCTCTCAATCTGCAATCACAGTTACTCAAAGACTTATAATTAATTTTAATTGTCATTTCACATTTTAATAATTTTGCTATTTGCATGTACAGCTCAAAAGGTATCTGAATGGTACAAAACCTTGTTTCTGCAGATCCATTCAATTCTTGGAGGCCGGGGTGAATTTAATGTCAAAGCATCAATGATTACCATTCTTGCTGATGATGTAGAGGAGGATCACACGAAGCTTATCGTACGCCGAGATCTTGGAATCCAGCAGGATCGGCACGATGTTCCGCATGTGGTCCTTGACGCGCTCTCCCTCGCAGTCCATGCCCATGGCCAGGTCCTGTT
>JZLH01S0252207.1:843-13026 GCA_001188425.1 Eucidaris tribuloides
ATGTATGTCTGTATATAAATTCAAACTACAAATACAGTTTGATGGTGAGAGCACGTGTGCATGTGCCTCTGCAAATACTTTTTTTTCATTCAAACTGCCCGCAAAAAAATAAGTGCCCTTCCACGTGGATAGGTTGTAATATTTTTACTTATTGTTTTGTCGAGCAAAAAATAAAACTCGTTGTTAAAACTCGTTATCAGCTAAAATTTTCAATTTCGTAGCAGGCATGTCAAAGTCAGGTGATGGCTTTTATTAGGTTTTGCCTTAAAATTGTGTTTCCAAAACACAAAATTAGAGGTTAGAGTGAATTTTGAAAAATATATGAAAATGAACGCCAGTTAGCCCTATCGCTATACATTTTGCTTACCACTGTTGAAGAAATAAGAAATTGGCGTTTATTGACTTTTGCTATGAAGCTCTTCAAATATAATTGATAAATATAGCGACATCAATCGTCTGTTATCTGTCCACGACGATACATGAACGGAAATTTAAATATGTACATTGAATCTGCCTTGAACACGAACACAACCAGCGAATTATTCAATCATGTAACTATTAAAAAAATTTAAATTAACAATACATAGCGGCAACATTCGTCAGATTTAATTTTACAATAGGATATAATACAGAAATTGCAATATCTCGTAATTAAACATAAGATAGCCAGAGTCTAAAAAGAAAGTTGGAAACGGAGGAGACTGCTAAAAGGTGAGGCTCGTTATACATAGTCTGCTAAAAAAAAGGGGGTACGAAAAAACAAAATGACAAAAGAGTATGAGAATACATAGTAAATACTGTGAACAGAAAAAGGACACAAAGACTGGGACTGAGATAAAATAAAGATACATGTAAGCACGTAAAAGTTCAGATCAAAGGTCCCTAACGCTGCAACTATACGGACTTGTACGAATCAAGGTAATTTGAGCGTGATGGGATGGACTCTATGGTCAACTGACAGGACCGACGTGTTTTTTTTTGGGGGGGGGGAGGGGGGCATTGAAATTGATTGTTGTTTTAGCTATTGACGTTCTGGTTAGGGGTACGTGATATTCTTCATTATGTCGAGTGGAGTAAGTATCGATTGTGGTGTTCTTATAGAGCATAGTTTCAAGAACTACATAAAGTCCATGATAATACTTGGGAGAGTGTTTAAAACATTCAGTACTTGAACTTCAGGAGTGACTATGTTACTATCAGCGGCAAATCTAGTGTTAAATTTTGGGAATTCCAAGCGAACATGAATTTATTATAGTAAAAATTTGATGAAATACCTTTTAGACATTTAAACATGAACACTTTTTAAATACGTCACGCGAAGATCGAACAGTAACCATTTCAACTCGTCATCCATTTCTTTAGAAGGCTTCTATAGATTATATCTCGGGATAATTCCCGGGGATAATTCTAGCCGCTCTTTTTTGTAACTTCATTATTTATTTATATATTATCTGATCTGTTGACATATTAAAGCGTAGCCAACCAATTTTACAGCATGCAGTAATCGAGCTGTAATTGTACCAAGCATAAATATACAAAATTAATAGAGTTTTCATCAACAAGATTCCTCATTCTTCGAAACACACCAAGGCTTGCAAATACCTCATTACAAACATAATCAACATGGTGAGACCAAGATAAGTATTCATCGATTATCACCCCAAGACATCGTACGGTTTTACATTCCTTCTCCATTAAATTTGGAAAATTTAACTATGGTCTGGCCTTAGCCTTATTGGACACACTGTTTTAGAGGAAATATCCATTGCTAAGTTTTTAGAGGAATGCATAGAGATACCAAATTTATTAATGATTATTTTTGTCGTATAAAAGTCACTAAACTCAACAGCAAAACCATTTTTTTTCTTTAAAGTGATAGGCTAACATTGTGGAGCTTCAATTTAAAAAAATTGTCAAATTTTGATATCTGAACTACATAGTAGTGACTGAATGGACAAATAAACACCCTAGAATACAAAAGTTTGGAAAGTTACACTGCCAATGGCAAGTTATGCATGAATAAACAATTAAAACTCGGAGTGAGTTTAAATAGCGTAGGTGTACACACAGTAAGTCTATGGGAGAAAATGGGCAGGTGAATCCGATCAACTTACGATTTTCACTTTTTTAAAGCACTAAATAATCATTTTGAAATACAATTTTTTCAGGGCGTCATTTTTAGACCTTATCAAAGACAATAGTAGCATGGGGAATCATGTAGCTCAGATTTTTTTAACTGTGGTAAATGTTAGCCAATACCTTTAAGCCCATTATTTTAACCAGGCCCTCTCTACTCTCTAGCCGCATGATATATTTGTATACTTTATACAAGTGTATTTACACAATGTAAAGTTTTAGGCAAGCAAAAGAGATGCCCTATCTGGGCAGTCCATTCGTATCAAAACTTTTTGCCTTGACCTATTTGAAGGTCTTGTAATTAAGTGCAATCCATTATTATCACAGTGACAAAAAAGATACCACTAAAATCATTCCACATACGAGATAAAACAAAATAAATATTACATACTATAAATGTGGAATATTTCTGAATATTTGAAGGTCGTGTGATTAAAGTGATAGGCTAACATTGTGGAGCTTCAATTTAAAATATTGTCAAACTTTGATGTCTGAGCTACATAGTAGTGATTGAATGGACAAATTAATACCCCAGAAAACAAACGTTTGGAAATTTATGCTGCCACTGGCAAGATATGAATGAATGAACAATTAATACTCGGGGCAAGTAGAAAAAAGCCTAGATCTACACACAGTAAGTCTATGGGAGGAAATGGGCAAGTGAATCTGGTCAACTTACGATTTTCACTTTTGTAAAGCACTAAATAATCATTTTGAAATACAATTTTTTTCAGGGCTTCATTTTTAGACCTCATCAAAGACACTGGTAGCATGGGGAATCATGTGGCTCAGATTTTTGTTAACTGTGGTAAATGTTAGCCAATACCTTTAAACATTTGGATAACTGCATCATGAATAATGACCCTGTTGAGACACAGGATCCATCACAAAATTTACCTGAAAACATTACAATTTGGGTGTCCATTGGCCGAGAAACACATGAAAACTTTTATTTAGCTGCAACTACAAGTCTTTCGAAACAGAACATCATTATAACGACAAAAATGGTAGTTGGTGAAATAAGTATAGCTGCTCTTGACGGCGCCATGTTGCCAGGAGATGGATTTGGTCCAACGTTTGCACGGGTTACTTCATTACCTAGGCATATTTCAGTGATAGTCTCATTCCAGTAGGTTACACGATCAGTACTGTTGATATTGGCACAGTCTGTGTTGTTGCACTCCACGACGTCAATGATCACGTTAAACATCGTTATTCCAGCCACTTCACATCGATATTCTCCTGAATGGTTAGCGCTCGCTTCAGGAATAAACAGATTTACAGATTTACGCCTATAAACGTTCCGCGCCTGGTCCATACAGAGCGAGTTATTCAAGTTTCGACAAAATGGCTTCTGCTGGTTTCCCTTGTAAACGTACCATTCAATCGATACGTTCCAATCTTCGGGACTGTATGGACAAGGTATCTCCAACGACTCGCCTGAAAATACGAGAAGAGTTTCGTTGAACACAACATCGGCGCATGAAACAGGAGGGCAGATCAGTTTATTGTCCGTGATGCTACTGTTTAGCATGTATGCTGGAGATGCACATGTAACAGTTGAAATATCCCACATTCTGATTTCGTCTTGTAGCCATTGTAGATCACATGTGCAGTCCCACGGGTTTCCCTGGAGGTGGATCGTGGCTTTCGTCAAGATTACGTTTGATAATATGATGGAATTCAAAACCTTAATTCTATTTTGCCTTAAGTCCAACATCTCAAGCAAATTTAAAGTGTCAAATGTACCCAACTCTATAGAGTTGATATTATTTCCAGCTAGATCTACCTTCACCAGTTTGGGGAAACAAATAAAATCATCTTTTATCATTTCTGAGATTTGATTACTTCTGATATTCATATTTTCCAGATCAGAAGAATTACACAAAGGTCCTTTTGGAATTGCTTTAAATCTGTTATAGTTAATATCCAATGATTGTAATGTGAAAGTACTGATATGTAAAGCTTGTATTGCATTTTCATCCATATCCACTGCAAACACCGACGGCAATTCTAAGTCTTTGTACAGTTCCGAAGCATTTTCTGCCCACCTAGTAATATTCCTGCAACGTAAGAATCTTATATTTGCATTATTCAAGATCACAGGGGATATGTGAAGAACAGTTGTGGGAAATGTCCAAAGTTTCAAGATTATGTGACGAACTACTAAATACTTCCAATCTAAAAGTAACAAGCTTGTTGTTTGTCAAAAAGAGCTGTAATCGTGCTTCTGACGGAAATGTACGATCTTGCAGTTGAAATATGATGTTATTCGATAAATTCAAAATCCGTAAGCGTGACATGTGACTAAATGTTGCACTCTCAATGTAAATGATTTTATTATCAGATAGATCAATCTGAACTAATCGTCTTGATCGGCTAAATTGAATACTTGTAATATTGATAAGGTTGTTTTTCCCTAAATACAAATATTTCAGTTTGGGCATGTGATAGATAAATTCCAGTGACTGTAATTTATTTCCTGATAGGAAGATTCCTTCACTTTCAACAAGGGAGAATGCTACATGATTGATAAAAGTTATATTGTTGTTATGAAGGAAAATATTGGGAACGTTGTCAGGAATTACTATGTCTAACTGAGATATGTCGTTTCCCGATAGTTTCAAAGAGCCCAGTTGTTGGAAATGATCTAATTCCCCGTCTACTATATCATCAATAATATTATTCGATAAGTCAATATACCATGCCTGTTGAGCACTGATAACGTCAGAGATTGTGGAGATGTTGTTCTTTTCAAGGTGTAAATAACGAAGATTAGGTAAGTCTGTGAAGGCTTCACTTTCTATTACACTAATATCGTTGTCATTGAGCAGCACAGTTCTAATGTTTTGATGAGATAACTTGCAAATACGAGTTATTCTGTTCCCATCCAGATCAAGTTCCCAGAGATTTGGAAATGTACGTAGTTGTTCCTGAGTAAGACTGTCGATATCATTCCCTGATAGGTCCAAACATTGAAGAGTCGAAAGACTGACATTAGGGAACTTGTTTATCTTGTTCTTGTTCAGAACAAGTGTGCGTAGTTTTGGCACGTCAAAAATGGAGTTTTGGTCGATATACGTAATGAAATTGTCAGCTAGGTTAAGGTATTCAAGATTAGGCATTTGACTAATGGAAACTACACTAGCAATCTTACACGAAACAAGAAATAAAAATTCAGTCTGAGATGCCGATACATTGATTGAATAGAACTTGTTTAAATTCAAATTTACGGAAGATGAAACTTGTTTGAGACTTTGAGGCAAGTGAAAATGAAACCGACTGATTCGATTATTGTTTAAAATAAGCGACACCAATGATGGCATGTGGGGCATGTTGTCGATAGATGTGATGCGGTTATTTTTCAAGATCAATGTTTTCAGAGACGGAAATGCTCGGAAAGCATCGAAGGTAACCTCGTAAATGCGATTAAATTCAACATCTAACGTTTGTAGTGACTCAAGAGATTGCAAGCTCTTGATATTTGAAATTAGATTATGAGAAAGAAATAATTGCGTCAGGCGTGGCGTTGCACGAAAAATGTTTTCAGGCAAAGATACGATCTTATTACGGGCCAGATTTAAAACCCGTAAGCTCGTCATATTAAAGAGGTTCTCCAGTCTGGTTATCCTGTTCTCTACCATTTTCAATGTGACTATATTGGCAGGAGATTGAAACATCTCCGAATTCAGTCGATCGATTACGTTTTGTCCAATCATCATCACCCGGACTCCGGATGTACGAACTGTCCGAAGTTGGCATCTGTACAAGGATAACACCAGGAGCTTTGGCACACTTTGTACCAGTTGCGTGGTTGTAGTGTGGAACGGGTTGTCATCCAACACCAGATACCTGAGTTGTGGCATGTTACCAATTCCGGAGAAATCCCTCAGAACATTGGACTCAAGATGCAGTGTCAGTAGCTCGGTCAACGGGTCGAATGTTCGATCTTCAATGCTGTGAATACGGTTCCACGCCAATTTTAGTATTCCCAGTTTGTTTAGATTCTGCAATGATCAAGACATATATACGCTAACATTTGAGGAGCTTCAATCTCAAATCTGAGCTACATGATAGAGCTTAAATGAACAAAGATACACATTAAAATACAACAGTTTGGAAGATTATGCTGCCAATGGCAAAATGTGCATGAATGAACGTCGCCCATGAATTTCCACTGCGGTGGAGTATAAAACAGCCTAGATCTACACACATTAAGTCTGTGGGAAGAAATGGGTTTGGTGAATCCGGTCGACCTGAGCGTTCGTAGATTTTCTCTTTTTTATTGCACTTAATTATCAAAATTAGATAATTAGCAAAATGCGTACAAGTAGACGAAGAAAAAGGAGAATAAATACGCAGAACAAAATAGTGCACATTCGCTGGGCTCCAGAAAATTAGTCTTATGGTGCCAGGGGTCTGTTTCATAAAGCTGTTCGTAAGTTACGAACAACTTTACGAACAACTGGTGATACTTTCTTGGGTGCTAAACAGTTTCTCATGCATTTACATATAGCACAAGAAGGTATCACCAGTTGTGCGTGAAGTCGTTCGTAACTTACGAACAGCTTTATGAAACACCCCCAGGTCTGCGGAACACTGTAATAAACAAATTCCAAATGTTTTGACACTGTAATGCATTACGCCAAAATGTGGGGAAAGCAAAGAAGTATAGTTCGAAATAAAAAAAAATATATATTTGTAAAATAAACCTTATCCGAGCCTGGACGCGCGGGGGCACAACAGGTCCTTATAAAGTCTTCCGTTTTGATCATTATATTGCAAAAATGGCTACATTTATAAACATTCAAAACTAAATTGTCTTTTTCATTCACAGTACGTGGAAGACAAATATCGTTGATCAACATCATTGTCTTTCAGACTGACACGTTATAAAGGCAACATTGTTTTTCTCGTATTCTTTCTTACCGTAAAAGAAAAAAAAGTTGTTCTTTTTGTCATGGTTTTAGTTTAGCTTTTATTAATTAAGGGGGTGATCATGATTTATTATTTAATAACTTGCCTCATTAAAGGGGCTGTTGTGAAGAGCTCACATTATAATTGACTTCTGTATGGAGATATTGACCTAAAATGAATTACTAGGTAGCATGAGGCCTTCTTAAATGAAATACTGAGTTGAAATATTCTTACAGAACACCGAAAATAATCATATGAAAAAGTCAACTATAGAATACCTCAAACAAACGACCAGAAACCCAAATACAAGTGGTGGTTACTTACCGTAAAGGTATGGCGAGTAAGTAGTGTTAAACGGTTGTCGGATATATCCAATTCATATGTGCTTGGATCTATCCCAGGTGGTACATGATACAAGGACTTTCGGATACAGCTAACTGTTTTCGACGTGGAGCCTCCTGAATTATAGCATTGGCATGTTTCTGGACAGGTTGTATTGCACGAACTTGGTAACAAAATTAAGCACCAAAATAATGTGATTGTTTTCCCATCCATTTTCGTGTATAATGGCGTCCGATCTAGCAATAGGTAACACAAGTTCAATCACCATTTGCACTTTTGTTTGAGGTACGAGTCGTGATGTCTACTGAAGATATCTGAAATAACTGTCTAGAAGAAGATGTTTTCGCAACAATGTATCACTTCTGCAAACTTCACTGAATGTAATCCTTCCTTATACAATATTCCTCTAGTCTATCACTCGCAACAACTGACAATAATAACAATTAGGTTTATCCAATGACAAATGCAGCGTTCTCTGAACCTCGGGCTTATTATTCAGACAAAGAAAAGCATGCAACTGACGTGAGATAATTACAAAAGCGAGGTCGAAAAGAGCATGAAATTAATAGTAATTTAATCATCGTACAGGGGCATCGATGTATTTTTCAAATGTGGAGGGGGGGTGGACAAAAGTAAGAAAAAAAGTAAAAATAAAAAAATAAAATCGACTACGCGTGCGCGCGAATCCCGCCGAAAACTAAACATTATTGTGTATTTAGCAGCATTCTTTAGTTTCATAGTTTTTAATGGATTTTTAACGTATCACTGCATTACATTTATTGAATTGTTCAAGTTGTCAAATAATAAGGGGGTGCAAATTGATATGTTTGCCCCCCCCCCCATTATTCTACCCCCTCCCCATGATCGATGCTCCTGCCATCGTACACCAGTTACATTTTTGGAAATAAACTTCATGGAGGTGCACAAAAATCGGCGTTTTATATTAGATTTACGGGCTCATGATATACATCAAACAAAATACATGTATACCTCCGTGTATGTTAGGGTGTACCGTATGTGTGTATGTGTGTATGTGTGTTTGTGTATGTGTGTTGTTTGTGTGTGTGTATGTATGTATGTGTGTATGTGTGTATGTGTGTGTGTGGTGTGTGTGTGTGTCTGTGTATGCGTGTACGGGTGTGTTGTGTGTGTATGTGTGTGTGTGCGTATGTGTGCGTGTGTTTGTGTGTGTGTGTGTGTGTGTGTGCGTGTGCGTGTGTGTGTGTGTGTGTGTGTGTGTGTGTATGTATGTGTGTATGTGTGTATGTGTGTGTGTGGTGTGTGTGTGTGTTTGTGCGTGTGTGTGTGTGTGTGTGTGTGTGTGTATGTGTGTGTGTATGTGTGTGTGTGTGCGCGCGCGCACGCACGCGGGCTTACAACAGGTACATTATGGAAGAACACAAATATTTTGTCAGCATTGTTAAAAAACAACATTTTGGGAGAATTCCAACAGCAGCGAAAACAATGGGTAACCTCTTAATGTACCCATTTTAAGGTTTTATGTAATTGTGTGTGTGTGTGTGTGTGTGTGTTTTGTCTGTCTGTCTTTCTGTTCGCTTGAGAATGTGTCTGTTTCCGCGTGTGTGCGTGTTACGTGTTACGTGTATCTGTCTGTATGTGTAGAGCAGCTTTGTATTATTACCTGGGGCAGGAACAAGGTTATTTTAGTTTACTAATTAAAATGTTGCCAAAGTAAATGTACTCACACACGTTAGCACGGTGAAATTATTTTACGTAATTATCCTACGCCAATTCCATTTTTGTAAATAAAGGCCATGGAATGAACATAATGTACCATTTTATTCATGGTGTCATCATAGACATCATGCAAATATACCTGTGTGTGTGTGTGTGTGTGTGTGTGTGTGTGTGTGTGTGTGTGTGTGTGTGTGTGTGTGTGTGTGTGTGTGTGTGTGTGTGTGTGTGTGTGTGTGTGTGTGTGTGTGTGTGTGTGTGTGTGTGTGTGGTGTGAAACCTTGACGTTGTCTATTGCGAAATGTTGGATAACACAATAAAGACGCGCGTTAATTAATACATGACCGCTTTACGAGCCGCGCACTGAATTATGTCACATCGCGCGCGTGTAGTTATCTCTTGGAAAGTACGCTATACTATCCATCTGGTAAGATGTAGGTAGTAATGGGGCGGGACCGGCAGCGTATTTTCTTAATTTTCTGTCAATGGTTAGTAGTTTATATTTCCACTTTAGCAGAGGCCAAAGCATGCATCATGCACGCCAATTAATGCTTCACTTGATAACTGAAAGCTTTCCACCAATAGATAGCAAAAAAATGGGAAAGATAAAAAGAAGAAGAACATTCAACAACGGGGAGCATTTTCGTAGTTACTGTTGTGCGTAACGTAGTTTATAATTTATTTGTACCGTATTCATCATCTTTCGATTGTTCCTCCTATCCATTATCGTATATATTTTAATGTATTGAAGCATACGCTGAAATTAATATGTTTGATAGTGTGATGATTAATTGGCCAGGAAATACTTCAATTTTATTCTGTGTTCGTAATCCTCAACAGTTTAAAAAGCAACGGCTAAATTCGAAAGTTTGTGATTCTATTTATTTATTGAACAATAATTGCTCGTCCGCTTAAAATATTTGTATTGCATGAACAGTAGTGAGTTGATTCTAAACATAAATTTGATAATGTGTGAGGGTAGCCCGTGATCCAAGTTTTAGACCACGTCATGTTCCACCCGTGTTTGTGATATAGGAAACTGACCACTCTACGCAGAATTCGCATCATCGGAAGGACAGTGTAGCAGAAGATACTCTAATTCCATCATCGTCACTCAAAACAGAGAGCGCGCGCCACGGCTGATGTTACCCCGACGAATGAGATACGCGAGGAACTAGATCGCAACAACAAACCAAACCTGCGTTCTCACCCAGAAACAAGAAGAGATGATAACAGGCGTGATGACGTCATAAGGGATGGTGCACACTTATTGGAGAGATCGTCTACCCCGGATATCATGCCGGATACGTTGAGGAGTAGTTTAGCTCTGTCGCCGTCGAGTTGTATCCATGATTTCATGGGAAATGTGACACGTGAACGAAGACATGACAAAGATTTCAGGTAAAACGTTGACATTTATTGAGAAAAATGGTATAACGTTTCATTAAACGCTGTGCTTAAAAATATTCAAGACTTCAGCAGCATCAAAGAGATATCGTTTTGAAGCGTCATCTGTAATGACCTATACTCAGATTTTACACCTTCTTTATTATTAATCATACGGTATAAGCGTACACGTCCTTTCTTATATAATTTTACTGAATAACTAAACACATTGGCATAAAAATAATTACATCCAATTTTTTGGCGTACCTGCATCAGAAACTGAAAGTGGAGAGATGCGAATATGCTTTAAAATTATAACTTGATATCAGTTGTCACATGTTGTAGAAAACGCGTACATGTAGCTTGTTTTATCCAAATCAATTTAATCTAGTGATCAAATGATACTGAAAATCTTCTAACTTTTTAGTGCACTAACATCTTAGTACAAAATAACATCACAATTTTAATATCGGAACTAATAATGAAGTTTAACCCTGCTTTAACTGGGCTATTTCAAAGTAGGTTTTTACAGGGGGATTTCAACAAATTCACCCAGCCCCCTTGAGATCTCAGCTACAAATTGCGTAATCGCCACAAAAGTTTGAACGAACATAGATTCATGTGTACGCAGCGTGATCATTTAATTAGATTTACAAAAGTATTATAATTTTTTTAATGATTAATCATGCTGATTTACGCATAAAGATCATATTATCGTCGTAATTCGATAAGAAGTCTAGAATTGTACTTTTTGGTATTAATATTCCTTATGAGATAGCTAAAACTTTCACTCTGAAAAAAATTGCTGAGTCGAAAATGGACCCTAATTAATATAATTTTTATTCTTTCGAAGTTTTCATGTAGTTCTGGCTAATCTTTTGCCTTTTTAATGGTTTTTCGCCAAAATTTGTTGCAGGAATTTTCATGCATTATTAAGGTGAATTAGTTTAGTTTTGATGACTGAAGGTATAGAATCTTACTGATAAGTATGGAAAACTCCTATTTGCATTGCTTTTGTACACAAAATCACAACTTTGAGCAATTTTCAGTCCGACATGCATGTACAAAACGTTCTGTAAATTCGATACCATAAGTCCGGGTGTCGCAAAGTTGTTCTCAAAATACATGTATGCGGGAAACTACAGTGTATACAACGAAAAAAGGGTCATAAGACCGCGCGGCAAGACCACTGCACGTTGCAGACTTAGGGTTAGGAGTAGGATCAAAGCTTCGATGTGAAGCAATATAAGTCAAGTGAAGTATCCTTGTGTATAATTTGTGCTAAAATCTCTTTGCACCAAATGTAATATGTGCATTTTTTGTGTATAATTATGATGATGAAAATAATTTTGGGTCATGGGTAGGCTATTTCAGAGTTGCACTGAAAAAGAAAAAATATGAATCTGTATGGTTCTATGGCAGAAAAGGCAGATATCACGACGAAATTCGCCAAATGTCCTTCCAACAACTACCCGTTGTCCAACCCTGCGCGCCACCGTCACACCAACACCACGGCGACAAGGTACCGCTGCGTGTGCGCCTGTTGCCTGATAGCGAATCGACAGATGAGTCATCACTCGAATCAACATGATTTGCGCGGTTTCTTCACGGCCAGTCTGAATAAACTGATGACGTATTCGACACACAGCGCGCATCCTGCTCAGTTTGTGGAGTTTGTTCTCAGACGTTGTTGCTAACTTGTACTTG
>JZLH01S0252207.1:14255-30640 GCA_001188425.1 Eucidaris tribuloides
GGGGGATTTCAACAAATTCACCCAGCCCCTTGAGATCTCAGCTACAAATTGCGTAATCGCCACAAAAGTTTGAACGAACATAGATTCATGTGTACGCAGCGTGATCATTTAATTAGATTTACAAAAGTATTATAATTTTTTTAATGATTAATCATGCTGATTTACGCATAAAGATCATATTTTCGTCGTAATTCGATAAGAAGTCTAGAATTGTACCTTTTGGTATTAATATTCCTTATGAGATAGCTAAAACTTTCCCTCTGAAAAAAATTTCCTGAGTCGAAATTGGACCCTAAATAATATGGTTTTTATTCTTTCGAAGTTTTCATGTAGTTCTGGCTAACCTTTTGCCTTTTTAATGGTTTTTCGCCAAAATTTGTTGCAGGAATTTTCATGCATTATTAAGATGAATTAGTTTAGTTTTGATGACTGAAGTTAACTAGAATCTTATTGATAAGTATGGAAAACTCCAGTTTGCATTGCTTTTGTACACAAAATCACAACTTTGAGCAATTTTCAGTCCGACATGCATGTACAAAACTTTCTGTAAATTCGATACCATAAATCCGGGTGTCGCAAAGTTGTTCTCAAATTATGCGGGAAACTACAGTGTATACAACGGGAAAAGGGTCATAAGACCGCGCGGCAAGACCACTGCACGTTGCAGACTTAGGGTTAGGAGTAGGGTCAAAACTTCGATGTGAAGCAATATAAGTCACGTGAAGTATCCTTGTGTATAATTTGTGCTAAAATCTCTTTGCACCAAATGTAATATGTTTTGTGTATAATTATTATGATGAAAATAGTTTTGGGTCATGGGTAGGCTATTTCAGAGTTGCACTGAAAGAAAAAATATGAATCTGTATGGTTCTATTGGCAGAAAAGGCAGATATCACGACGAAATTCCGCCAAAATGTCCTTCCAACAACTACCCCGTTGTCCAACCCCCTGCGGCGCCACCGTCACCACCAACACCACCGGCGACAAGGTACCGCTGCGTGTGCGCCTGTTGCCTGATAGCCGAATCGACAGATGACGTCATCACTCGAATCAACATGACGTTTGCGCGTTTCTTCACGGCCAGTCTGAATAAACTGATGACGTATTCGACCACACAGCGCGGCATCCTGCTCAGTTCTGTGGGAGTTTGTCTTCAGACGTTGTTGCTAACCTTGTACTTGGATTGTAGTCCATCGTGTGCTTTCCTGTTATCGGCGATACCTCTGCTCCTGAGGATCCACGAGGCCATGTTAGAATTCGTTGGGAAAGCTCATTTGGGTAGGTAGTCCTATTTACAGAGCTGGAAGTAAACAACAGTCCCCATCCTCCGAATTAAAATATTTATGGGCATTTTCGTCTTTTTACCAATACGTCCCTTCAATCCTTCACGGAAAAAAAATAATAATACAGAGAATACTAGACCTAATAGTATTTTGTATTTACTAGCCCAACTGCAAGCCCCCAAAACCATCCGATAAGCGGGGCCATGGGGCCGTCGACGACGAAAAGCATTTTTTTCTTGGAAAATTTGTTTTTACCAGCCAAATCAACAAGACTTGGGGCGAAATTTTCGAAAAAGAGTAAAATTCCCGTCATTTTCATTACTTTGAAAACAATAGGGGTGACCGCCCCCTCTGCACCCTGTCGCGCCGCCCCTTTATTTATCTATTCTTAATGATCGTGATATACTAGCAGCAAACTTCAGCGAAGTTTGATAAATAGAAAACGGATTTTGAGCTTTTCACTTTGTGTGTTTATAACTCACAGGACCATGTCACTTCACGGAAGTTACTATTTTACCCTCCAGTAAAATCTCTTCACTATCCAAACACGCGTCCAGCGCATCTGAATTCGCTTTAGTCTGTTAATTCAGTGCGATATATCTAAGCGACATGATAATCTTTGTTGTATTTCAGGTCACCTTTAATTATATACAACCGGACAATTCCGTTTATCAGAGTTTAAGAAAAGATTCCGTCGTGTGTATACATTTTCAACCAGTGTGTCTACATCAGGTGTAGATGACAGATTACGTTATATTAAAAGGTAAAAAAAGAATCCTCTTAGTTTGATCATGAGCGTCAACATAAAGGCGGGGACAAGAAGACACCTCCCGCCCCCCCCCCTCGAAGGGGAGAGGACATTTCAACCCCCCCCTCCCACACACACATAATTTAAGGGATTGAAACTATTTGCAGTACCAAACCCAGGATATGTGGCCCATCTTTCACGAGTGGACTGTACACGAATCGCATGTAGCATGATAGAAAGTCATTTAAATGTACTGTAAATTCGTTGTCATGGGTTTATGCAAAGAGGGGAGTCGGGAGGATCGTTTACCCCCCCCCCGAAAAAAATCAAAAGGTCCTCATTTTTTTCAAAATACATTTTTTCCCCCGAGGGCCTTTCACAATGACAAGTATTGATCAGGTACATCTTAATCATATCTTGCTGTTATTTCATTGTGAGACGCTCTTAAAAAATACGTAAAATGTACCTGATCAATGTGTTTTCATTTATGACATTGTGAAAAGGCCCTCGAAAAAAAAGTGGACTTTTGAATTTTATTTAGGCCTATGGGGGGTCAGACGACCTCCCGACCCCACCCCCTTGCAACTATGATGTAATGATTTCATTCGCAGGAACAATATGCATCCACCATCAACAAATGCCTGAACAACAAGAGGAGGAGGAAGATCCCGTCGACGAAAAATACGACACCGGACCTTCGCCGTCCAGAGTGCAATTGAGTACCATGGAGATGAAAATGATGGAATCACACGCGTCTGGCGTCGAGTTGGATATCATGGATTGTATCGTGAAAGAAGTTGTCGACAAAGCCATCGATACGAAGAAGAAATTACGTTCAAGATCCAGGGGCGCTTCGCTCGCCCAGATCTCCGAAGGACCCTAACAATGAAAAAACATAACTTATTTACACTCTTTTTGATTTGTTTCCGAGCAAGATTTGAAAGTACCTCGAACACGCTGTGTAATGCGAACGTTGTTTGTTTCGGGCAATTCCTGTACATTCGTAGGCCTATACGGGAACTCCCTTTTGTATGTTAGGTTTGCCCGATGCAGTTTACAGCGGTCTTGAGGAGTTAGACTTACGAATTGATCAAAGAGACGAGTAATAGGCTTAAATGAACATCAATCGTATTTGATTATCAGGAAAATATACACAGATATTAAATTAATGCCACTGTCACTATACCCAATATTTCATTTGTACATTGACGAGGGTTTTTTTTTTTCTAAGTAAACAGTCGTCGAGCAAGGTGTTTCAGATTATACAAGAGCATAAACGCTGCAAATACACACACACACACAAATTACGGTTTTCCCCACGCATAAGTACATTGATCATGCATCTTACTGATACTGTTCATCATGGGTTTTGATCCCCTTTCAGATGCAGGTCAAGGTTCAAGGACAATGCCCCTTTGACAATATACCCCCTGCCCCAAGGAAAATTACCCCAGGACAATTACAACCAGAGTACCAACCCCTCTCCCGGATGATTCATTCAGCACATTCATATCACAATCCCCCCTCCTCCCCCCCCCCAACCCTCCTCGACAGAAAGGCAGTTACCTAGGCGGTAACTGTCTGTAAATTACTTGTCTTAATATGTTAACTTCAAAACTGTCAGTCATGATAGCTATATCTGTGATGCACATAATTTCAACAATTTTCCACACCAATAGCCTACACTGTATTACCTCACCCCATTCCCCTCTGCTCACCCCCAACACTTCTTATTCGAGCATATGTAGAAAGGCAGCCGAGAGAAAGATACAAATACATACATACATACATACATACATACAACATACATACATACATACACACATACATACATACATCCATACATACATACACACACACACATACATACATACATACCTACACACATACATACATGCATACGTAACGACAGACAGATAAAAGCAGATTGATGGCTAGATAGATAGATAGATAGATAGATAGATAGATAGATAGATAGATAGATAGATAGATAAGATAGATATGTAGGTAGGTAGGTAGGTAGGTGGATAAAAAGATGGATAGATGAATTATGGATGTCAACTTGAATATAACAGCACATAATTTAAATATTCCTCCTTTAATCAATAAAAAATATGATTTGCACAGATACACAACTTTATAATACTTACGTACATGAATATGACTTACAATATGTCTACACGTAATGATTACTGTCATATGACACAACTTCAATATTATGTTCTAGATTTACTTCACATGGTAAAATGGCTTCAGCATTAGTTTATTCAGTTGTGATGAGAATATGAAGTATATACACATGTACTATTGTCAGCCATGGGGGAATTTTATTGTGTCTTTTCATTGTACAAAATTTGCCTTAGCGCTGGGTTTCTCTTGTTACATAATAAACTGCCTGTTACGATTACCTTTAAGCAGGGAGAAAATTACACAGGGGCTTGGGGCGATTTCACCCCCGAAATGGCAAAAGAGCCCCCATAAATTGTCATACGGTTCAATGCAAAAGAGTATTTGGAATGCTCTGAAACAGGAAAAGTAGCCCTTGAAAAGAACATTTTAATTTCTTCCCTGCCTTTAAGGAGGTTGCATGAGAATATATATGCAATATATCAATATGGGTTGGTAAGATGAGAATTATATTCTCTGTGGATATGTTGTTTCTTGATGTTGTAGACAAAAGAGTACTCGACACCATGGAGTACAGGCATTTGCAATTTGGAGTGTAACTCTTCGAATTCGAATTTCAGGTTCAATTCAGGTTTTTTACTGAATTTTTAGGTTTTGCACAATAGGCACTCTTCTTTCATTCATAGAAGGTAAGAATGACTTGATGGTCCCATGAGAAGTGTACTGTATTTAGTAAGAGGATTAAGAGGGAATAGTAAATCCCTACTTGGCGTCTTCAGTGCATTTTATAGATCTGTGCAAACTGGCGAACGAAGGACCCCAAGGTTTAAAGTGCATTTTTAAAACTTTCAGAGGGTGGTTTGCATGTTGTTGACAATATAGTAGTTTATTCCAATCTCTGACTGTCCTTGGGACGAAAGAATTTGAAACTTGAGTACACTGGTTTCAATGGGTTTGTATGCATGGACAGTGAAATGGCATCTGGGCCTGTTTCAAAAAAGTTGTCTGTAAGTTATGCATGACTTTACGGATGACTTGAATATGGCAAGCCAAATGTGATTCTCAAACTATTGATATCACATCTGCTAATGTTCAAGTATGCAAACATAGATGAACATTCTTACTCTTAAAGGTTAGTGACGTGATTGGGAACACTTGAAACTGCCTCAAGAAGCAAATGAGTTGAAATATATACCAACTATACACTAGCAGGAGTGGATCTCCCACCTGGGAGGATTTGTCTGTAATTTGTTTACTTAAGGAGAATCAAGCATAAACATAGGAGTATCTTAATTTTATCCGGGGACGATAAAAATAAGCCCCATAGAGAGCCACACAGCAGGTTTCCGTGCTACGAGTGATATTGACATTGTTTATTTTAGAATGAGTCAACGTTTGACTACAAGATTTTCACAGGAGAATCCTTGCATAGTTTACTTGATTCTAGAGTAGTTTCAGCCCAAGTTGAGGACTACCCACAATCATGTCATTTACCTTTAACAACCACTGAACAGACATTTCAATGCAAACTTTATCTTTTGGTATCATCTAATTGACACTACATGTAATAATATTTCATAAAATGACATAAAATTTTTTTGGCATTTTGCTTGTCACCTCATGTTTGAGACATTTGTAAAGTCATGTATAACTTTACGAACAGCTTTATGAAACAGGCCCTTGGTATGGCTTGATTCCTTGCCCTCCTTCTCTCTCCTATTGGTGTGTGCCCAAGAGAAGGACACGGCTGCCAAGCAAAGTCCGTACTGTTTACGCCCTTTTGTCAAGCACAAAACATGAATTCTTCCCTTACCAAAACAGATCAAGAACATTTGCATCAAGTGGGAATAGAATGGTGTAACATGTCCAAACATAGGTTTCTTAAATTGATAAATGTACATACTTCTGAGCATTTTTCCAAATAATAAGTACTGCTTTAAAATCACTAAATTTACACATAAACTGTACATACTTGACATTATGGATAAAATATTAACAACTTTTTCATGCAACATCATTAATTGTTGTGCACATTTATATTCCTTGAAAAAGAAATTATGTGCACACACAACACACGTGACTAACTGTAACCTTATATATAGAAAACCCATCTGACATTTGAACACTTGGGATATAACATATCTGTTCACATTGGGATTTGGGGGTAATAGTAATATTTTATGAAGTTCTAACATAATTGATCAATCTTTTTAGCAGGTGGAACAGTTGGAAGGAGACACAAAAAGCAGAATAAAATCATAAAATGCATTAGATTAAAGCCAGAGTGTAGTTTTGGTCAATTTGAGAAATGTTTCATCATCCTCCCATACAGCCTGGTATTGTCCTGCCAGACCTCAGATAACAACATCAAACCTACCAAAAATTCTTTGGAATGGCATATTTGCGTGTTTTTTGAAAATACATGATCAGCAAGAAATATAACTATACAGCGATTAATGTGGGGGGGGGGGTAGCATCTCAACACTTTTATGTTGATTAATTTCTTGAAAAATGGAAGCATTTCAGAGTGTGTAATTTTCAGTGTATTAATAGATGATGTCAGTGTATCTAAAAACACACCAGGTAAAAAAAAAAAATTATGTCATCATTTACCAAAACTATACACTGCCTTCACCACTATATCCTGTGTGAACATTTCTTTATTTGGTGGAAGATTTTTTTCCCCTTTTTTACCGTAAATTCACAGTATTTAAATTGCACTGGTTGGACTTATATTCCACAAGAATATTTGTCCAGTTTGAATTTTTCATTTTCATTTGTCCAAGAACTTTTTTAAACATCACAAGGCAATTTGATGTTAACTACATGCTTCCTCAAGCTGACAAAAATCGCTAGTTCATGCTTTTTGACAACTTCACCACAAATGAAAACATTGTCAAACCACATCATTGGTAATTTATGCCTATGAATTCCCTCATTTTCAAAGACTACATATTAACAGAATAACAACAAAAATCTACAGCATATTCTATTTCAGAGATAATGGCAGAAACAAGTCCTTTAACGAATTTGGGGAAAGTGGGCAAAACAGCCACCCCATCCTTTTTAGACTTGTTGATCTGTTGTTTTTTTCTCTTCTCTTTTTTGGCACAAGACATGCAGCTTTGCAGCAGGATGCACACCACTTCTGAATGTGACTTTTTTTAATCTTTTTTGTTTAACCTTTTTATCTTTTAACCTCAAGACATACTGTCAGATGTTGTTCAACTTCAAGTTTAAATTTAGTTTGTCAAAGTTGTCACAAAGAATCTTTGACAACAAATCTGAAAGGAACCGTTTCTGAGATTGTGTTGCAGTTCATATCAGACCAAACTGACATTTGACCACCAACGGTCCCCATAAACTCCTTTACTACACCAGCTGGGCACCAATTATATAACAGTTATTTCTCCACATCAGTTATGTATATGTTTGTGAATAAAGTAATTTACTCACATCAACAGTAATCACATACCTGGATACATTTTTACTTTTATTATCGAAAAACTCCTTTTTAGAAATATGTGTGGACTTGACAGAGTTGTAATGGTAATTTTTATTTGAACGTGTATGTGGAATGTGTACATGTATGTGTGAGTGGGGGTGCGACATGCATGTGTGTGTGTGTGTGTGTGTGTGTAAGTGTGTGTGTGTCTATGACTTAATGTTTTTCAAACAATTCCCAAAATGCAATTACAACTTCACTTGCTCGCTTCAAAAACCTATTATTTTCATCATCTAAAAATGTGAGATATCTTCCCTTAATTTCCAAGCCACATGTTGAATATGAGGCTCTTTGTGGCAGCGGTAAATTTGAATTCGTTCTCACACACAGCACAAGTTAATCAAGTAGACTTAACTACGAAAACCGGAGGGCACGTACAGTCACAATAAACACACATATTAATTGATTACATCAACTTTTTACAATCTTTGACAGATATTACTTCAATATCACTTAACTGGCACACTGACCTTTTAGACCTGCTAACAGTATACTAATCCAATAAAAAAATTCATCAAATATTACATAACAGTTTAGATCCATCTGAACACAAACTGGAAAAAAAATATATATGCCACTATCTAAGTGTGTTTTGAATGAAGTAGCAGTTTCACTTTGTCGGCAGCATGTTGAAACTGGCAAAACTTGTCAAATGGGCTTGTCCACATAAACACACAAATTTTGACAAACTGGTGGAAAAGGTTAATGAGAGCAGTTACCCCTCCCCTCAAAAACTTCAAACATGAACAAACTGGCATAATTGCTTGAAGTGGTTGTTAAACCATTTCATCAAGTAGAGCAAGCTTTATGATACAAGATCCCAAACTTGCCCTGAACTAGACCTATATAATCACTTTAAATTTGCAACATACACATGAAACTAAGATAAACAAAAATCCAGATCTCAGTCACTCTACTTCCAACATAAAATTGGTCACCTGTCATTTTTTTCATCACAATCTCTGCTCTCCAAAAGGGCTTTACTCATTACAACACTGCATAGACTTACTGCAGCATTCCAACCTTTTGCTTACGGCAGGTCCTCTTTAATTATCCTGAAGTAACTGTCTTCAAATGAATTGACCCTCTTTCAGTAAAACACATCAATTACATTTGCAGTTCTTAATATGATCTGCCATAATCGTGTACCAGTACATATCTATGAGTCAACTACAACATTGGTCAAGATTTGAGCACACCAAAATAATGTACGATGGCTACATTGTACAATCAACTAGGAATAAGACCTGCAGCTCTATTTGATCCCAAAAATGGACAAGAAATAAAGTTGGAGGTTTTTCTTTCAAACCCATTAAAACGTGGCAAGACGGAGTCAATCTTTGATGGAGAAGAGAATGTAATGCCTGTTATCATTTCAGGGTACTTAACCCATTGGCTCCAAGATTCCTTAATTCCTGTAAAGTTAACACATGGTACATTTGGTTCCTGTAGTCAACAGGTGAAATTGCTATGCAGTTTTTACAGAGTGTAATGAAAGCATATGGTGGTGATGGAAATGCATATATTTCAAGATAATTGTTACATCAAAAATGATATATTAAGTCATCTACGCAATGCTAGGCTATGCCATTTTATGCTACACTATACTACACGCATGCTATGCTACGCAACTCTATGCTTTGCTATGGTATGCTAGGCCATTCTATGCTTTGGTACACTATGCCAATTTGGTTAATAATAATTTACCACTCTGTGAAAGTTACTTAATCTTTTGATATCTGAGCCTGATTACACGTTGGTCTAAATACCCCAGAATAACTTGTGGAACACATAAATTTTATCAAAGATGGATTAGTTTCAGTGAGGTCAGATTTTTATGCATATATTCTCAAAAATACACATGTATATGTACAGAGTGTATTTTCTTGAAAAGTTTTACCATTAGCCTGTTGAAGACTAGACACAAGATATCTCATCTCGAGGTCTATGGGAAATGCACATTAGAGCAAAATCAGACCATCTTCAACAGGTTGACAGATTATCAGATGGCATGTCCAATCTTAGAAATTAATACAAATCAATGATTCTACATGTAATTGGAATTAACAAGAGCAATCGAGTATGCTTTCAATCTGATGGACAGAGGGACAGACTGACAGACAACTCACTCACCAAATGCCTCCAGCACCATTTCATGGTGAAGTCAGGAAAATGTAACACAAAATGTAACAAAAAATGGCATGTCCTTCATATCAATGTATTGCATACAATGGATGTTTAAACATGATAAACTTAAAATGAAAATTTTGCACTTAAAATGTCTTAAAATCATTAATTATAACTGACAATTTATTTAGTTTGTAATACATATTTCAATCAGTAAATTATAAAAAAGAAATATTACTTTAAACTTGAAAACATCTACCTTTCAGCTATGAATCAATCATAGTAGAGAGCACCTTGCAACTAGAATGTGATTTAGTTTTAAAAAAAACCTACTTTTATACATTTTGATCTGCACAACAAAGTAGAATATATTGTTTGTCCAGTTTGGTAGCTATTACAGCAGTGTTATAACAAATGAATTTCTGCAGCTAAAACATTCAAACTGTTCTAGTTACTGTGATCTCTACATGCAAGATGTGCATATGTGACAAAAACCATAAATTATTAAAAGTTACAAACATTTTTTTGTCCTTTTTGGGGAGAGGTGGAGGTGTTTTGCTTTTTTTTTTTACAAAGGCACCAGCCTGTATTCAACTCTAAACATGCCACAGGAATTACAGCTCCATGGACAGTGTATTGTTTGGTGCACATTTGTGACTTCAAATAGAAACACAAAACTTATTATTTGTTTACCACTAAGTCTGAATGTCCAGTTATATATCAGATAACTTATTTCTTTGGTAAATCATTGGTAAGCCATCATTCTAATTTAATTTGTAATAAATTTCTGAAATAAAAATGATAATTCTTTAATCGTGATTCTTACCATGCACCTGCTATTTCCGCAATTTATCGATTGAACGACACCAGCAAAAATGTGTCTCCTTTCATTCAGGTCTGAGACAAGAAGCTGACACTCAAAAATGTGCGCAATCAACACTACTGCTGAGCTATAGTAGCTGCTAAAACAGTGCATAATAAATTATAACACTCTTATTACAAGGGCAGTGCCAACAGGGCAGGTGGGGGGGGCATTTGGTTGCCGTCCCCCTATGGTTTTTCAAAGTAACGAAAATGACAAGGTTTTTGTAGTATTTGTCCCATAATTTTAACTCCCTCCCCATTGCCCCTCCCCCCCCCCCTTAGATTTTGTACCATACATCACTATCCTAAAATCAGGGTTGGCTATTTCCCAGGAAATTCAAGTAATTCCTGCCTAGGTGGGAAATATTGGGAAAAACCGGGAAATGTTAGAAAGTATGCAGGATGTATATGGAGGTACAGGGAAATACTACAAAATACTTGGGAAATACCTGGCTATAATTGAAATATTCAAGAAGTGTATTTCATAGTATTTGCCTGTATTTCAAACTATTTCCCATTTTTGTCAGAAATTATTGAGGCGGTATTTACCGCCAGTGTTTCCCACACCGGCCAACCCTGCCTAAAAAACCTGATGACCATTTTATTTTTCTGTTTGTTGCAACAATTTGCACTATACATCAGCGTCCAGAAAAACCTGATGACATTTTTGTTCGTTTGCCACATTTCCACCATACAGCAGTGAACGTAAAAACTTGCCCCCCCCCCTTTTTTTTTTGGGGGGGGGGGAGGGAGTAAGCTTGTCACAAAATTGCCCTGTATTTTTGCCCTCCCTAAGATTTCACCCTGGCGCCACCTCTGCATTAGTGGACAAGCCCATGTGGCAGGGTCTTAATCACGTTGGTAGTCTAAATGCGTCAGGAGCTTGGAGACAGAGTCTATCAGCTGCTGACTGCTGCCGCAGATTATCCTCCTAGACATGATATCTAGTGGGCCACCTGAATGTCAGAGGAAAACAAGAAAGTAAATAATCCTTAGAGGACAAGTCACAAAGAGTTTTACTTTTTTTAAAGTGATATTAAACTAAGGTAAATGACATGATTGGGGGTAGTTCTCAACTTGGAGTAAAACTATTCTAGAATCAAGTAAACTATGCAAGGATTCTGTTGTGAAAATTTTATAGTCAAAAGTTGACTCATTTTAAAAGTACTTCCATTGCTATGCCTTATGACAGACAAATTTGTTGTGTAGCTTCCTATGGGATTAATTTCTCTCAGGGCTCGAGAGAAATAAAGTCCTGGTATGTTCATGGTTGATTCTCCTTAAGTAGACAAATTCAAAACAAATCCTTCCAGCTAAGAGATACACTGCAGTTGGTGTAGACTGTATATACTTATATATCTTTCAACCAGTTTGGTTCTAGCGGCATTTTCTATCTTTCCCAATCATGTCACTGCCCTTTAAACAAAAATCCACAAATTAAAACGGACAAATTAAGTAGTAAAAATGTTGTTACATAAAGACAATCAATAAGAAGTTTTGCAAAATTCCATAATACATTGATGATTCTCTACATATGCACAAAATAGTGACAAAATGTCCAACACACAAATCTCCATTCGTTTTGTAAGTAACTATGTACAAATTGAATCCTTCTTGATGTCAAGAATTTGAAAAAATAAGAGAATAACAATTTTATTGTCTTCATTCAGAGAATTTGTTTTTTGTCATGGAGCCATTTAATTGTATAAATTATTAATAAAAATGATTTTTAAATAATTTCATAAAATATGGAGAGTTGTAGCATATTTCCCCAACAGAAGAGCATAAACAGTTAATATTCTTTAATTTGAAAAATATTGATATTTGCACTTAACAGACTGACAGAAGGATCTAAAAATATCACAATACTATGATTTCAGGTAAAAAGACCCAATGATTTTCAAGTTAGAGGCAATTTGGTATTAAGGCCCTTCTGCCAGGAACATATGTTAGTGCCCTTCTGCCAGACAATGAATGATTTATATTAAGCCCTAACTATAGTGAATGCAAAGGCAGAAAATAATGAATCTTGATTTACCTTTAGGGTCTGCACAAACTCCACCAGCTTCCTCTAGAATGACTGATGATGCTGCCATATCCCAGCAATGGATGCCATACTCAAAGTAACAGTCACTGTCACCACGAGCTATGTGACACATGTTGAGTGCTGCTGACCCAAGAGATCGGATTCTAGCAAAAGAAGTAGAAGTAGAAGTAATAATAATAACAGAAGAAGAAGAAGTAGTAATAGTGATAGAAGTAGTAGTAGTAGGGCTGTTCGTAAAACTTACACATAACTCAAGGGTCCAATCAACACAGAAATACAGTATGGCAATGTCAGGAATGTCCCAGTTAGTTGGCGCATCAAAAAGGTTACAAGCGACAACCGACCTTAATTTTAACCGACCATTTTGAAGATTTGAAAACTTGTTTTTCAATTTATAAGTTTCAGCTAACCATTTTTTGTGTATTTTTTGCGCAGAAACATGGAAACTCTGTCTAAGTTATTAATGCAAGATATTGATATGATGTTAAAATTTAAGTAATTACACTGTTATCGAAATATGGTGGACAGTAGGGCAATGGTTGTGAACCCAAAAAAGTATTTACTATATAAAGCTAGCATTCTGGCATGGTATTTAAGGAATAAAGAATATGTTGTTATCAGAAAAAAGGTTTAAATAATTGCTTTTAGCTCATCTGGCCCCGAAGGGCGCCGATGAGCTTATGCAGGCGTGCGTCCGGCGTCCGTCCGTCCGTCCACGAGTTTTGAAAATCTTCTTCGTCGTTCATTCTCCAACTGATTTTGATTTCGGATTGTTTCAATATGATAGCGCTAGGTGGGGGATTTAAAACTTCTACAGCAGAATCGTTGAAATTCCATTATTATTTGTTTAATTTATTATGCAAATTTATTGTGAAATCAACAAAAAATGCTCTTCTCCTTCATTTCTCAAACCGATTTTGATTTTAAATTGCTTTATTTGGTAGGGCTGAGTTTTATGCACATTAAACTGTAGCACAGAATTTTGAAATTATACTCCATTGATTAATTATGGTATTTAATGCAAATTTATCCCCAAAATAACAAAAATTGCTTCTTTTCCCACATTCCTTGACGCAGGCAGATTTCAATCTGTTGTTTGATCTATACGGGCCTAGGTGGGCTTCCAGACTTTATCACAAAATTGCTGACTTTAATCAATTATGCAGAATTTAATGCAAATTTATTCCAAAATCACAAAGTAATTTAAAAAAATGCTTCTTCTCATTCCATTTCTCGAACCAATTTTGATTTAGTTTGCTTGTATCTGGTTAGAGCTAGCTTGGTACACTAAACTTCTAACCCAGAATTTTTAAGCTGTTCTTCAAATTAATTAATTATGTGTAATTTAATGCAAATTTGTTCAAAAAATAACAGAGAATTTATTTAAGTTTCTTATTCATATCAAGAACCTTATTAATTTGGTTCCACTTCAAATGTGCTTTTTCCCAACAACAAAAATCAGTAATGGACCCCGGAAGGGATCCGGGGATGCAACATATTAATTCATTGTAGTATTATTTATTTTTTTTATATTATATTTTATTTTTTTTCATGTCCCTTCCAGGGCATGAAACTAATATTTTTTCTCAAACGATCGAATTTTTTTTATATTCATGTTCTTCCGGGACATAAATTTTAATCTTTGACAGTATAAAATTGTACCACAATGAAATTTCGGATATATGATGTTGCGAGATGCGGAGAGGCTACGTCATTGACGTTTTCTAGTTAAGGAATAACCAAACAGACCAATTTTCATAATAGGATTAACTGGTTTTGAAGATAACCAAAGATACACTCTAGTTCCCAGTCAAACCTAGAAATCAAGGAAAGACTCTGAAAGTTACTTCCCGTGTTTTCAGGTCAGGAATGAAGTCAGGAATTTGAGAAAAAGATTCCTCAATATCAGTGAGATAAATCAGGGAATTTTATTAGCACGTAGTGGTCCGACTTTCTTGCCTTGTGTCCACACCTCAAACAGTGGAATCCCATAGAAGAATGGCATTGCTATGCGTGGCATAAGATGTTCAGCAACAAAATAAGGTTCAAATAGTTTCCGTGAAATTTTAATATCCCAGCAGTGAAATGTACGTCAAGAAGTTTGTTTTCCACTGAAATGATAGGAAACCCTGAATATTGAAGGAGGTAAGGGTAAGAAACATAAGAGGGAGAGTCTTCTTATCCTAAATTCTTGGTGAATATTTTTGTGGCAAAACTTCTGGTGAAATACTTTTCATAACGTTACGCAATGAATAACAGTTGAATACTATATTCGAACATTCTTTGTATTGCAGCAATTGTGGAGTTTAGAAATTAAATAGGAATTTTCTGAGAGTGCTTCTTTGAATACAAGGATCAATTTAAGATGATCATGTGAAATATGAATATTCAAATTTTTATACCTCATACTTTGAATGATTTAAATGGTATCCTATTGTTGTCACTGTGATGTATGGATTGCAGTTGTTACATTACAAAGACCTTCAAATAGGTTCAAGGCAAAAAGTTTTGATACAAATACAAACGACTACCTTAAAGAATAGGGTGTCTATTCGGCATGCCTAAAAAATTGAGCATTGTGTAAAATACATTGTGTATAGTTATATCAAACATATCATCTTAAGAAGCTCTGGTTAAAACAATGGCTTGGAGGTAAATACGTGGCAATGTCAGTTCGCCTAATCCTATAGTTTTAATCAGAGCTTCTCAGGCGCGTGATAATATTTCTTTTATATCCCTCCAAATAAATAAAACAATATCAATGAATGCTAATTGATTCTCAAAAGTAGTGTGTACCACAATAATTTCGCTACGTTATACATACAGTACTTTGAGTTCCCTTACCAAGGAGTCATGTTCTGCTTTGTTTCCAAGTAATAATAGTTTTTTTTTTTTGCAGTGTTTTTATTTCTTGAAATGCCCAGATATACAAGCAGGCCTTTGGCAATCACAAGAAATTGGTCAAGTCGAGTGTGGTAGAGCATATACAATCAAGCTCAAGAATTGTGAGGATGTTCTCAAGGCAGGTATACATGGGTAAGTTTTAAACTACCAGTTTCAAACGCGAAAGCTACTACTGCTACTACAGTCAAACCTTTCCTAGCGGCCAACCTCTGTAATAGCAGTGCCAACCCTGTCTAGTGGCCACAAAATGATTAACGCAGACATGACAAATCCCTGTGTTACAAGAACCTGTCTAATAGAGCTACCTGTGTTGTAAAGGTCACATGTTTGTTTCCCAGTGGGTGGCACTATAGCCAAGTTCACTGTACCGGCTACTAACTACTACTACGGAGGTGCATGGCTGCAGTGTGGGGGGTGGGGGGGATTTTGTAAGGCCTTGTGTTTCCCCATCCTAGAGATCCGCGGTATCAAAGTCCCGCAGTGGCTGGCATTTGTGTCTTTGGTAAACACTTCAACCACATTACCTTCTCGCATCCAGGAGGTGTAAAATGAGTACCTGTAATGACTAAGAAAGCCGTTGTGAATCGAATTAATTCCTGGCCGGCTAGCAGGTCAGCTGGGCCTAGGAATCACTTCCATGCAAGGGAGTGGAGGTGGTGCAGGCTATATGTGCAAGCTGTCATGGGTCCAATGATCAGGGGGGTAATTGTGAAGTTTGTGTGAACAAGCATTTAAGGAGTGATACAAATAATAAACCCTAACTTTTACCTGTAACCTTTA
>JZLH01S0252248.1:3089-13089 GCA_001188425.1 Eucidaris tribuloides
GAGCAAAAATTGCTAGTCACTCCCTGCTACCAGTATATAGTAGTGCAGCGAGGACTTAGCGAGTATACTCGCTATTTTCACTGCCAGTATATAGAAGTGCAGCGAGGACTTAGCGAGTATACTCGCTATTTTCGCTACCAGTATATAGTAGTGCAGCGAGAACTTAGCGAGTATACTCGCTATTTTCACTGCAAGTATATAGAAGTGCAGCGAGGACTTAGCGAATATACTCGCTATTTTCACTGAAAGTATATAGAAGTGCAGCAAGGACTTAGCGAGTATACTCGCTATTTTCGCTATCAGTATATAGTAGTGCAGCGAGGACTTAGCGAGTATACTCGCTATTTTCGCTGTCAGTATATAGTAGTGCAACGAGGACTTAGCGAGTATACGCGCTATTTTCGATACCAGTATATAGTAGTGCAGCGAGGACATAGCGAGTATACTCGCTATTTTCGCTACCAGTATATAGTACTGCAGCGAGGACTTAGCGAGTATACTCACTGTTTTCGCTACCAGTATACAGTAGTGCAGCGAGAACTTAGCGAGCATACTCGCTATTTTCACTGCAAGTAAATTTACATAGAAGTATAGCGAGGACTTAGCGAGTATAGTCGCTATTTTCGCTATGAGTATATAGTAATGCAGCGAGGACTTAGCGAGTATACTCGCTATTTTCGCTACCAGTATATAGAAGTGCAACAGGACTTAGCGAGTATACTCGCTATCTTCGCTACTAGTATACAGGGTGGCCCAGAAAGAATGCTACGACTATGATCGATAATTTCTTCACCATTATCGGCAAAACGTCATTAATTTTTATTTCGTTGGTTAGAACATTCTTTTTCCAATAAAATGATACCAAGATCATTGATTTTGAGTAAGGCGTTTTGATTCTAGGGCCATTTTTCGGAGGCAATGCAATTTCCCAAATTTGCCAATTTTTCAACAATGGCGGTCATCGGAACTCCTAGATATTCTGGCCTCTGGGCTTGCCATACCATACAAACCGCGATGACAATGGAGGTGTAGTTACTAGCTAGCATCGTCTTCTTTATGAAAGCGACGGCATTCCAGGCTTTCATAAAGAGACGATGCTATAGCTACATCCCCATTGTCATCGCGGTTTGTCTGGTATGGCAAGCTCAGAGGCCAGAATATCTAGGTGTTCCGATAACCGCCGCTGTTGAAAAAATTGGCAAATTTGGGAAATTGCATTGCCTCCGAAAAATGGCCCTAGAATCAAAACGCCTTACTCAAAATCAATGATCTTGGTATCATTTTATTGGAAAAAAATGTTCTAACCAACGAAATAAAAATTAATGACATTTTGCCAATAATGGTGAAGAAATTAGCGATCATACTCGTAGCATTCTTTCTGGGCCACCCTGTATAGTAAAGCAGCGAAGACTTAGCTAGTATACTCGCTATTTTCACAGCAAGTATATAGAAGTGCAGCGAGGACTTAGCGAGCATAGTCGCTATTTTCGCTGTCAGTATATAGTAGTGCAGCGAGGACTTAGCGAGTATACTCGCTATTTTCGATACCAGTATAATTATAGTAGTGCAGCGAGGACTTAACGAGTATACCCGCTATTTTCGCTATCAGTATATAGTAGTGCAGCGAGGACTTAGCTCCTCAATACTGAAAATAACCTGATAAACAAGAAGAGAGGTAAAGTGTCTCCCCCGACATTTGTTTATTGTTCGTAACTCCCCTTAGCCACAAAGGAATGGTATCATAAGGAGAGTGGGAGGCTGTTTGTTGCTAGGATGAAAATGGCAAGACAGGATAGGACGCAAAGACCAATTCCTCTTGTGTCTTGCCATTTTCATCCTAGGTCTGTTGGCTAATTGAATTCGATCGCACCGAAATCACTAACGTCTCCGTGGCCTAGTGGTTAAGGCATTGGCGTGTTAATCCAGCGACCCGGGTTCGATTCCCGGCGGAGACAGTTTTTTTATTTGCGCTTTCAATTAGTAATAATGAAAATTATGACAATTATGTAATATGCCATCGCTTGTTTACAAAGTTTAGAAACAGTCCTTATTAAATCAGTGAGCGACGAGAATAGTTTTTCATTGGATATTATCTTAAAAAATATACATTTATCTTAAAAAAAATTTGTAAAACGCTTATTTTCCAGATATTTATTGATTCGTATTCAATTACTTTGCAAATTGTCAGAAAGGGTGTATCTTTATTTAACACGTTTTGTGTACAACACTTTTTTTCCATTCATGAATGTGTGATATCGTTATCTTTGGTAGTACTACAGTTTTGCCATCTCGCTGCCAAGTTCGTCCGCACATACAAGAAAACCCTAACAAAATTGATACAGGGCGCTTTAAAAATCTACATAACTCTGGTTCAATAAAAAACAGCTGAAATGAGGAAAAGGTATACCAGCAATGATAATATCTGTGCATAGTGTGAGTACTAAATAAACATGAATTTCTGACCGCAGATATTTTTAGAAATGTGAATTGGAAACCATGCAGGATGAAGACGCTGATACCATTTACTCGGAAATGTTCACTGTCGTTTCACAATAACTGGATGAGTACACATGCCAACAGTCATGACAGTGTTATCTTCACGTTCTTTTGTTCAACATGGAAGCATATTTTTTTTTTTAAGCCCAAGTTTAGTTTTGGGGATTTTTTGTTATTTGAAAGCTTTATGCCCCAAAGTCGTAACCCTGCAATAATAGATTCTGAATGTCTTTAGTTTATTTAATTAGTTAATGAAAAATCTCGGGGGGGGACCCCCGAGATTCTCGACTATAATTATTTTATATTATAGCATCCAAAGGGTTAAAAAGGCTTTAAGATTACATGTGTAATACCTCATCTGAAAGAGCAGACTCTGCTCTTTCAGCTCATATAACCTTTTTAACCCTTTGGATGTTATAATATAACAGAGGGTATTTTTGCCCAAAACATGCAGCGAGCAAACGTTAGTAATGACGAATTCACACGTTTTGTGAAAGAATAAGTTATTATTGAAACTCTTTCTTATCAAATGAAAACTAAAAAATCACACATTTAGCACAATCGTGGGCCAGTTTTGCGTGTTAAAATTTCATACATGACGCACACTTAGTATAAGGGAGCCAGTGACAGCTAAAAATGAAATTCTCACAACAGTCTTATCGTACGATTACATGGACACACTTAGACACACACGCGCGCGCTCGCATATAAACACACACACACACACACAGACACACACACACACACACACACACAAATACACACAAATACATACATATACAAACACATACACATACACAAATACCTACAAACTCGAACACTACATACACACACACAAACCCACACACATACAGAAACACACATACACAAACACATACATACACATACTCATACACATGCTTTATGTAGACTGTTATAGAATATGCAATGCAAGATTTGTTATCTTACCTTGATGACAAGTACCATTGTCCTTGTCATATGGTACACCCAAAGAACAGTTACAATGATCGGTACAATTCGGACCAAAGTATCCAATATCGCAGTCTTTGGGAACTGTATGTAGTAGTAAAACATACGGAGATGATCTGAAATCAGCCGTGACTATTTTTGCCTGGTACATCCATACCTTATATCCAGGCATTGATATGATAACTAAAACTTTGTGATACATTTTCTATAGAATGTAGAACTACTTATAAAAATATATTTTAATAGAACTATTTATACAAAATATCAGTGTTTATCATATTTTGGCCAAGGTTGTACACAAACAATTTGGCAATTAAATTAATTTTTCATGTTTTAAGAAACGGACTTAATTCGTCACAAAACTATTGAAAAACGCAAACAGCAAGAACACAAATATAATTATACTATAATTCAACATAATGTTTGTTTAAAACTCTGCTCGTTGGGGGAAGAGGAACGACTAAAATTCTTACGCATTGTTTTATGACAAAATTCGATATAAAAGGCAAAAAAAAAAACATAGTTCAAACAACAAATATATAAATAATCAAACAGACCGGTTTTAATAAGTCAGTATGCTCCAGAATTTTCCGCTTGGATGTGAAAGGTGTGTTGGCCGCGAAACTTTCACAGACTTTAGGTTCGTTGATCTGACGATACGGCACAAAGCTACCGCAATAATCCTGCGCTATGAAAGTTATTTCTTCTTTTTTTTTGGTATTGAACTACTTGAGCAATCTGCTGACCAGTCATTTGGACGCTGCTCTCTTGACATTACCCCGTGTGCCGCCTACAGTCTACAGTCCTCTACAGTTGACCATTTCTGGTGGAACTAGCTCGCAAAGGACGGTGAACATTCTGAAATAAACCCCAAAAGACAAAGATGTAAGGTTAAGCTTTTTAATCGAAACATGGTGACAAAAATAATGAAAATGGAAATGACAATATTCCTAATCAATAACTAAACTCATTTGACTGACAAAATAAACTATTGTGCGTATTCTTACTTCGTAACATTACTACTATACACTACTACTATACTACTAACACAATACTCCAATTTCTGCTTTTCTGGCTGTTATATTTTAGTACTACATTACCCCCCATTCCAAATACTACTACTTCTAGATATGGCTATCTATACTACTACTACTATCAGATATAGCTTAATCTATACTACTACTCACACTATTCTCTACCGCACTGGTTCTGAATTTAAAATTTGAATAGTTGAATTAATCTTTCGAACGTTTCAATAATTTAATAAAAACTGAATTTTTACGTCCCCAGGGTTTAATGAAGTGTGAATGCAATGACCGGAATTTTTATGTCGTTAACAATGCATTACATAAGCTCATTGATTTGTTGATGAGGGCACTTTGGGGAAGTTATTTTTAAGAATAATAATCTTAATTCAAATTCTTAATTGTAAAGAGTGGATGGTCCAACATGACTAATTTCTACGAGGAATTTAGGACGGTATCAAAGTACAGATGCAATATGAAAGTAAATCCTTCTTCATGCACATCGAACAACAGTCTCCCATAGTCTGTATCAGGGAATTCATCAAAGATCATCAATACAATGTAGCAAGCCAAAAACAGTCAAGTCCAACGCTGCTCCATTGCCAGGTCCAATTTTTCTTTCTGAAGGTTGTGTGTTTCCCAATGAGGGGAAGGTAATTTGGGGTAATTAAATTTTACATAAACACTAACTCGGGATACATATGATTCTGTCGCATTCCACGTCACCTCCATTCCCTATGTACCTGCTGTATACATAAGGCTCTATAGGAAATGATGAGTACGAAACGGTTTTCATTACCACTGATCATCACGAGCAGTTCCCGTCCACAACCGTACAGAAGCAACCGAGCGATGCAGGTAGGCAGTGAGACGATACTTGCAAAGTCTGTGGGTGCTGTATTATGGTGCGTCATCGAATTCGCAGTGGCCTTAGCCAAATCGATTTCCACACAACTGAAAACAAACAAACAAAAGATTGAGATTGAAAAAAATTAAAAGTTACGATTATCAGACTATTTAATACATCCATAAGGCGTCAGCAAAACAGAGCCGCTAAAAAAAATCTTATGTGGCAAAAACATGTAGCGTGACTTTGAAAATTTGATGTCAAAAACATTATCGTAGCACTTTCAGTTTGACATCGGCCCCAGCGTGCTATCTCTTTCTTCCTGATGTACACAGTGGTCAAATCAAAAAAGGGTCAGCTGAATTTTTTTGACATTACTGCAGAGATGCATGAATGAATAAGTTGGCTTAATGCATTCATTTGAAAGAGCATAAATCATAGTTTTATTTTGAAATGTGTTTTTTTGTAACATAAAGCCCGCACTGCTCCGCAAAATAAGGCTTTATTTTAGGGTTATGTGTTTTCTGGGCGGCACTGGAGAGCACATTAAAAACGGTGTGATTTCGGCAAACACACTGAAAAGAATGCATTAAAATTGCAAAGATCAAACACGTCATATTCACAGTTTCATGAAATGTGAAAGTTATGGACTCAATAGTTAAATCGCTTAAGTGCGTAGCGTCTGCCTCACGTCCGGAAGGTTGCGAGTCATGGTCCCGAGCGCCGGGTCATATCAACGACTTTTTATGACTTTCTTGTACCATAGCCAATCTTCCCCTTCTACAGAACAGCGAAGGGCATAACATATACGGGTCATACGGGCCCGCTAGTAAGCATATCTATTGACAAAAAAAAAATTAAGACATTTAAATGTATATTATTAATTATTATTATTAATTATTATTATTATTATTGATTATATTAATTATTTTATTTATTATTATTATTATTATATTATTATTCATTATTATTTTAGGAATCTCATTAGAGGATTCCACGAGAGTTTGGAGATTACCATTCCATACTTAAAGTATTGCGACAGACACTACTAGCGCATAACATTTGAGTGAAGGGGCCTTTATAATCATGTCCTGTAAGAACTTATCATTGTAAAATAACATTAATTGAAAAGAAACTCAATGAATACTGTGTTCCCTTTTTCCAAGTGCGGAGAGATTATCAATGCAGGTGCACCCATGGCAGACGGCTGAACATAAAATTTACCATTTTTCTCCTATATGGGGGTGTTTGAATCATACTAGCATCGACTCTGAAAAATCATGATTCGGTTCAATATTTTACAAGAAAAGAAGACCACGCACCAGCGAGAGAAAGTTTTTCCTATTGTTCAATAAAGAAGTGGCTAGGAGGCAAAACCGACCCATATTTGAAGGAGGACCTCTTTTAGTTATAATTCTTATTTTTTCTCATTCTAAAGGCGGTGACTCCAAACATGCCAAAATTGACTGCCATGTTGGACTTTCAGGACATTGTTATGTGAGAATGGGAAAGAAGGCCATTATTTTTAATAAGTCTTATCCTCTTACACCGGCTTATGGAAAATAGCGAAAAACTTTTTTTCTTTTTGGGCGTGTCTCCTTGAGACATGCTTAAGAGAAATATTGACATTTTTCTGTGTTGGAAGTATTTCAAACCACACATGATCGTTTCACAGCACAAGTATGAACGAATTACGATGCTAGATGAATTATAACCCACTCCTTTAGGGAGCGAAAAAAGGTTAAAATTTTCATGTTCCATCATACAGCCCCTCTGGCGTGATGGTGCACATGCATTGATAATCTCTCCGCCTGTGGAGAAGATAGGATAAGATTCATTGACTTTTTTAAAAGAATATGTTATTTTCCAATTATAAATAGCCAATATGAATATGATAAAAAGACCCTCAAACTCAAATGCGTGTGCATAAGTGAAATCTTTTGAGTAGGGAGGGTATTTTATGCATTGTCCCGGAACACATTATACACAGGGGAAAAGGTTGTGGTTGGTAATCATTGCCTATATTTTTCTACAAATATAAATACTAACGGTCGGCCTTTACTTGTGTAATATTAGAGGCTTAGCGCCCAGTTCTCCAGAAAATTTGATCTATTCTCGCATATAAAGAAATACATTCAAATTTCCTGTGACGCGATTGTGAGATTTAAAATCTAAATATTTATGTTTTGGTAAATTTAAGATAGACGTACGGTTATATGATGAGGTTACAACACACATGCACTAAAAATACTTTACTGGTCAAGCGTTGCTTCTTTAACCGCGTGTGGCATATGCATCGTGCGCAGTGTAGCCATAACACGGACCCTCGTGAACCCTTATCCACATCTCATTGTGCAGTTTCACGAGATCCCATTAATGCCAGCAGGCAATCTGTCGAACCAACACAGCAAGTATAGACTGAATTATTTCCAAGAATAAAATCAACATAGCATTGAGAATTCTATACATATTTAATGAATGAGCCAACGTTTAAAAGAAGAGACCTATTATTTACTTCGTAGATGGAATTGAATCTCAAGTCCCGATGATATTTAACTACGAATTACGGTTTCGTGATTGATTATATTATGGAAACAGAAGGTCGTGGCTTAGTGGGTAAGGCCGTGACTTCTCATATTCACGGATCCCCAATTCGAATCCTTGGTCATTCGCATTCTTTCTCACCAGGTTTAAAATAGGCAATGGGTACCGGTAGGGTAACGATCGACATAGATTTGTCTGACTCGATATGGCTGCCTTGGCACTCAACGTAGTACTACTGCCCAAGGAGGAAAGTGCAAATGACTGTGGTGGTGTGTGGTGTGTGTGTGTTGTGTGTGAATTGGTGTGTAATGTGTTTCTGTCCTTCTGTCTTTGTCAGTGTGTGTGCCAGCGGCTGCGTCTATGTGTGTGTGCTGTGGTGTGGCCTGCTTGCGAGGTGTGATGTGGTGTTGTGTGTGTGTGTGTGTGTGGTGTTGTGTGTGTGTGTGTGTGTGTGGTGTGTGTGATGTACGTAGCGTTACATACATCTGTGTGGCATAAGTCAATACCATAAAATTGGGAAGCCACTTAGGTTATTTTGCCCACCCCCTCCCATCCAAGCGCTTGTCCGCGCGCCCTGTCACTGGACGCATATTAGTGTCTCGCCTTCGACGTGGGTACGCCCTAATATGATCTGCTAAGGTATAAACAGTTTGATCGCAAAACGGGATTACCTCTGCTGCTATGTAAATATTGAGAAATGCTTTTCTTTTTGGCCCGTTGTACACGTGCCTATGGAAATAAAAATAAAACCCAAATATGTTTTGTACTGCTTGTTGAATTAGTTTTTTAAGTTTTTTTCCATGCCAGTACATTACTAGGTAAGTGGTGGAAAATGTGTAGGATGTTAATTATTCATTTGGTAAAATGGAGTTAACCTCGTTTATGGACACATTCATTCATAATCCCGCTAAAGATAGTCATATTACTTATATACAGGCAACGTGTATCGTAAGGATACTTCTTACAGTATTCGCTGAATTTCGGTCACTGACTCACATCTGACATAAGTCGCTTCAGTCCCGCTTGGCATCTTGCGGTGGTATTTAAGTAAATTCGTAGCCTCTTCAATCTCTTCCTATGGCGGGAGTCACAACTGAAAAATAACTGTCCATTCAGTGTTAATATTTCTCCACCATCTGTGACGCCATCTGATTTAATGTTGCGTTTTGGCTGCTGGCTCTGTGGCGTCATGCTTAGTTGACATTTGTTCGCCCCCCGCTACATTTACCGCTTGGTAAAGAAACCGCACGAGGTTTAAGTCGCTGTAAAACAGAGAAAGCGAAATAACTCAATAATGATGTGTAAGATAACAGGTTGAAACCTTTTAGGCTTAATGATTTGGTGTCAAAACTGGGAGAGTTTGTTCGACACCTCTATTTAAACAAAATGTATAACAATGCATGTCTAGAAGAACCACACACTGCAACCATAGTGTTGATAGGATATGGCCCACTATACCAGACAGTTGTGAAGTTTCACACGGCAAACTATTTAAAAAAAATGTACATACACTAAAGTCCAATATACAGCGTTTAACAAAGAGCGTTTAGATTAAAACCTATAATCCGTTATTTTCTGTTGAGAATATATATCCGTTATCTCTATTGGAGAATACTTTCATACAAAGTTATACTCATATTGTTATTTTGGTTGATGAAATCGGAAGTTAAATTGTCTGAATGTCTCTCTATGTCTGATATTAACATAACAGTGTGAATAAGAATAGAGACAATCGGAGAAAATGATTTGTGTATCAAATTTTTATCATAGGCAGGAGATAGTAGTGATTTGTAACTTAGAAGGCAGATTAATGATTAGTTTGATATAAGTAATTCATTAATCTACATTGCTATATTATCCGTACGAGCAAAGAATAAAGAAAGAACTCACAGTAATTTCACTCTTCGATATAAATATTAATGACTTTTCTAAGAGGTATAACTGTACCTCTTAGGTTAAGATATATATCAAAGCAAAAACCACTATTATATAACATACGAACGCATCACCGAATATTATGTATATTTAACCGGCAATTGAATGTATACATATTACTTAATTGATTTCGTTTATTTCTCAGTGTAACCGATGTACAATGGTATTTTTCAGTTAATATAAT
>JZLH01S0252270.1:12763-30609 GCA_001188425.1 Eucidaris tribuloides
ACTCACATGTATACTGTACACATATAGCGAGGGGTGATTGTGTGATAGACTTAGAAGAAACAAAGTACATGTCAACCATTAATTTGTCAATATCTTTATGAAAAATAATTGTATCACAACTCCGAAAACAATAGATAACTAAAATAAATAGAGGAGTAAATAAATATTGAATAAATTGCATAATTTATAAATAAATCAAGTAACTAAAATATAGATAAGGTAATGAATAAATACATGAAATAATAAATAAAAATAGTAATAAAATAAGAATAAATAAATAAATAAAAAATAAATAGAAAATACATAAATGATTAAACAAATTAGATAAGTCAAAAATAAATAAATTATAAAAATAAATAATGCCATAAATATGATTATATTAATTATTTCTAAATTAAATACGTAATGCGTTTCAATATAGCCTGCGACTCAATTTCATTTTCATGTTCAATTCATAGTATTCATTTAGTTAATAAATCATTTTCAGCTAATCAATCAGTCTTGAGACTATAGATCACAAGTGGGGATCTGTTAAATTGATTTTCTGGACCACGTATTTCCATAGACCCTAACGACGATATTCTCGTGCTAGTCTTCACGGGTTAAGTGTGAGTGACACCAGTCCACTTGCAGCGGGTGTTGTTGGGAGTCACGCATGCGCAAATTCCGATACTCGAGTCCAATTCGCCATGTCACTTGCCGAACTGTGCTGCCTGGTCGGCAAGGAAAATTATCTCTCTCTGTATGTCACATTATAAAAGGTTCCAGTGAAATGAAAAATATACCTTTAAGTAAATTGTCGCAAGTTTGTGATAGTGACAGCTTGTTATTGTAATCTGGCGATATTTCCTTTATACAAAGGAATCATTAAACACTTCAACGAAATAATGTCAATTTATACTGTACAAAATTCACATGGTGTATTAGGTTTTTGATATAGTCGTTATTGTTATTTTTTCTTTACAATATCATGATCACATTTGAAAAATAAATGATGAATAAATTCGTTACCAAATTAAGATATTGTATTGTTAGGATTGTGCGCTATTATCATCTATCAGCGTATGTTTGGATAAAGAAATATCACAATAAAATTTATTCAAAAGTTTATTTTACAGTTTCCTTGGCTGAAATTCATTACACAATGATGAATAATCACTCTTAAAGGCAGGGGATCTCTTTTGCATGCCTAAAAATCAAAATTGTGTAAATACAATGTCATTTAGAAGAAAATGCCATCTGATAACCTTTAGCAAAATAAAGGAGCTAGAAACTCAGTTTTAGTGGAATTATAGTGACCGTTAGACTCAGATCTGATTTTTTTTTCTCGCGAGAAAAAAATCCTACCATAGACGGTACACTAAACGGCTGTTGTTTTTCTTTTGCATTTTTCAAATTCCAGGCAATCACTGACCCCCAGATTTCACAGACATGCCCTTCATCAATAGCCTAAGGGCATGGATTATCTTTTCCTGGTCTGCGGGGATGTTTGCAAATGAGATTAACTGCCTTTAACTGATCTTAATGTTTTTATTTCTTTGATAAACTTATACACTCTGCTTTTCTACGATGTCCATCTGACAATTATTTGCTTTTTGCTATTTGCTATTTGCTTTCCTTTAGTGAAAGTGATTATATTTGTTGAAGCAATAGTAAAAGAAAGTTAATAATTTATTCCCCATTTTTTCGTTTGGTTTGTTTTGTTTGTTTGTTTTATTTTGTTTTACATTAAACTCATCTAGAGTCTAAAATTCTAAGCCCTTCTCCCGAAAATTGGGTTATTCAGCTCATGACAAATCATGACAAATCATGAAAAATAATTATGACGGCAAAAATTGCATTATATTCATAATATGGGGAGTCTTGTTATGACTGCTTTAGATAGTTTTGTCAATAGAAGCCACGCGTGATTTTAAATTGAAAGATGAATCGAAATCTCCTTCACTTTAAGACTGCATGTTTTCCATTTTTTCTTATTCCTAATACAAAACAGTCTTTAAAATAAACAAACAAAACTATTTAAATTTGAAATACAAAAAAATGCAAAATGCAATACCATTCGTTATCAGGAAGCCCTTTCCTGATCAGACATTTTCCATTTTTCCAGCTATACCAATTTACTGCTGGATATAGACTAAGCGTTTCTACATGAGAGCTTTTGTAACGCCTTTTCTAGATGAAAAATTCCAAATGTATGTTCTTTATGAAATTATAATTGATCAGGAGTGCCTCTATTTGGTGCAAACAATGGATATAAAGGAGTGTTTGTCAGTATTCTCTCACGAACGAAAGGAGTTGAGTTCTGGCGTGTCAAAAATATATTAGGTCTAAACGCTAAAGTTCCGATTGATTGGTAGTGTGATGAACAAACGAACGGACAGTGGACATTGTCTCTGTGATTCAAAGGCTTTTGATCGATAGATTGATGTCATTGTTCCCGCTATTATTGTCGTGGCAGAGATATACCTTATGAAAGGACATTATAGTCGCTATAAGCGTCGATGATAATAATGCATGCTTTGTGAAAAAAAAAATTAAGAAAATGGTAAAATCCACTTAACTTTGCAAAGGTGTGTGCGGGCTGAAATAGTCCGACAGATTTTTGATTTGCGGTAAAGAATAAAGTCATTTGGTAGAAAAAGGAGTGGTATAACTTATTTTACATTGGCTGACCTATACTAGGTAGGAAACTTGCTCTTTTATTGGAATGATTTAGAGCTCTCCTCTTGCATCGTCATCATTTATGTTTTTCTTTTTCGTCCTTCTTTTTTCATCGTTTCCCTTACCTCTTCTTCTTGTTCTTTTTGTCCTTGTTTCTTTACTTTCTCGTTCCTCATGTTCTTCTTTTCTTTCTTTCTTTTTCCTTTCTTCTTTCATTCTTTCTTTCTTTCAATCTTCCATCTTCTTTCTTTCGTTTTTTTTCTTCCTCTTCTTTTCCGCCTCTTCATTCTCCCTTCTCCTTCTTCTTACTCTTCTTCTTCATCTTCTCTTTTTTTTTCTTCTTCTTCTTCTTCTTCTTCTTCTTCTATCTTCTTCTTCTTCTTCTTTTCTTCTTCTTTTCCTCCTTCTTTCTTTTCCTTTTCAACCTTTTTCACCATTTTCTACATTTTCAGTTAAGTACGCTATGTGAAATAAAATGCGACGTCACAATTAATTTCGTGTGTCATAATTCATGTTAAACATTATGTAACTGTCTGTACCCATGAATTTTTATTCAGTTACTTGGATTAGGGGATAACAGTTGTTCAAATTATGAAGATAAAATCAACTTTTTATCGTAATCATCGTTAATGTCATATGGAATAAAATTGGTGTTATATCAACATTTTGTATTATATATTGATAGTTTGTGCTGTAATTAGAATGTAAAGTGTAAAGTAAAAACAAATTAACTTAACTTCTAATTTGCACATCGATGTCTTTTGTATTACTATCTCTTCTTTGGGAAAACTTAATTTTTGCCAAGTACTGTAAAGAATCCGGCTACTCAAGTCAGATTGGAGAGGAAGACTGAGAGTGTTTATGTGTGCTTGTCTGTGCGTACGTATGTACTTGAAAAGTGTGTGCTCGTGTATGCATAGGCGTTTTTGAGTATGTGTGTGTGTGTGTCTGTGTATGTGTGTGTGTCTGTGTAAATATGTGTGAGAGTATGTGTGCATGTGTATGTATCTGTTTGTGTGTCTGTCTATGTGTGCGTATGTGTGTATTTGTGTGTATGTGTGTGTCTGTGTGTGCGTGTGTGTGTGTGTGTTTGTTTGTGTGTTTGTGTGTGTGTTTGTGTGTGTGTTTGTGTGTGTATGTGTGTAGTATGTAGTGTGTGTGTGTGTGTGTGTGTGTGTGTGTGTGTGCTGTGTGTGTGTGTGTGTGTGTGTGTGTGTGTGTGTGTGTGTGTGTGTGTGTGTGTGTGTGTGTGTGTGTGTGTGTGTGTGTGTGTGTGTGTGTGTGTGTGTGTGTGTGTGTGTGTGTGTGTGTGTGTGTGTGTGTGTGTGTGTGTGTGTGTGTGTGTGTGTGTGTGTGTGTGTGTGTGTGTGTGTGTGTGTGTGAATGTGTGTGCGAGTGAGCGTGTTTGTGTGTGCGTGTGCTTTCGTTGTTGTTTCTTTGTATTATCCTGTAGAATGTATTGATAAGTATTTTATACTTCGGTATCCAACTATATCATATTATCTATAGCAGATGTGGATGTATTGAACACAAACAAACATACATGGTGTCACAGATTGGATTGTATCTTCTTTCGTTTTGTTTACTCGTTCATCTTCTACCTTTTCTCCTAGGTTTATCCACTATAGGTCAGTAACCAAAATTTTACTAATGCAAGGTTTGGTTATCGCACCGGTTTTCACTTCTTAAAATAATAATAATCATTATCATTTGGGCACCGTCCATTTGATCGTTTTGTGACATTCTTTCCAATGTGATGATTGCAAGCCTGGAAATTATGTTATCTTAAACTGGTCTAGCTTCCTTTAATCAAGATGTTCAACCTCTACACTGTTAAAAACTAAACGGTGTCAAAAACAACGCCAGTCGGTGTTGTGAGAAGACCAGCAACCTCAGATGTCAAAAACACATCATGGAGTTTGAATATAACACCGAATATTGTTGATATAACAAAAAGAACGTGCTATAATAACACCAGTGGGTGTTGAACTAACACCAATGGTTGAGCTAGCACCATGAATTTAACACTGGTGTAAGATGCTTGGTGTGGTCCTCTCACAACACCGACTGGTGTAATTTTAACACCACTGTTTTCTGACCAGTGCATTGATGTATAGGCATATAGTTGAGCGTTGTCTGTAGTGGATAATCAAAATGGCGGCGCGATAAGGTCACATAACCACGACAAACTGTTCCATATTGGGGAATTTTGACTTAACTCACTCTACTTTTGGGCGTGGCGGTGGCGCATGGAGACATCTGTCAGCCGTCTCTTCATGAATGTTAGTTGAGTAATATGGTGGCGAGTGGAGAAGACAAATCGTCTTTAGTCTGGGCTATCGCCATTGTTGGCTGGCATGAGCGGGCGATTAGTACGGTCTTCATAGCCTGGTGTACCTTAACAATTTACCTCCCTTGCCGGCGCCACGCACGTACGTGTGAAACTCGATTCCGGCCATGTCACCGGCAGAATATACTGCCTAGCGCCTAATTTCATTAGCTTAACGTGTGGCGAGTAAGAATTGATTAAATTACTGTCCTTTCAAATATCTAATCGATGGAAATTTTCTCTTTCGGTCACGCTCTGCCATTATTTTTCAAACTATTCCAATGAGCCCGAAGACAGTAAAGAGGTTTGGCACACTTAATTTGAGTAACTGTTCTTTTCACATGCTGCAGATAAAAAGAGCGTCGATTAAGGTAGAAGTCCTCGACGACAATTTTGCCTCCTTCCACTTCTCTCCGTCTCTCTCCCCGTCTCTCTGCCTCTGTCACCCACTCTCCTCTTTCTCAAATCGCTTTGGTAATCACTTGGCGTTTAACAAGCCTGCTCGCCGAGAATTTACTAAATAAACGACTTGAATGCTCGAAGATGAGGAGACGAAGAATACAAAAGATTCGGTTGAGGGGTGGAAAATCTAGTCGTACGGTGCGGTATCAACTGTGCTTCGCCGGCGCGAACGAAGAGATGATTCGATTAGCGTAACAGGTCGGGAGGGTAGAGGATTTTATTCTTTCTTATATTTCTGTCTTTTTTTCTGCGGCGTGATGCGGTAAACGGCGGTGCGACTTTAACGCGGTTAGGCACGCATGCTGCGCTCTTTGAGTTCCGAACGGTTATAATATAGAAAGAAAGAAAATCAGGCAATCAGCCAATCACAGAACGACCTGAGCTCTGTCTTTAATTCAGTCAGATGTATACGAACGATTCATAACCCAATGCTCCCTGCGGGTTTGGAACAAAGTCACGAGAATTAAGCGGACAATTTTGGACAGAAAAAATGATTCCCAGGGAATAATTGCTGGAATAGTTTCCTCTTAATTTCCTGGAGTAAAGGCGACTAAATTTATTGGTGGAAAAACTGAAAAGCAACATACCCTTAATGTCGGAAAACTGACAGCGTGTTTCGCCGCAGTGGTAAGAATCCGCCCTATTCTTTCACCACTCTCCTGTAATCATTATTATGTAAACAAGGCAAATAATTGGATGAAATTAATACCAATTATAAGAACAGCCCTGGGTTAACGGCTCTCATTTACTTACCTGCTCAATAAGTGACAAATTGTTTCTTTCACGTCGAGGCAAGTCATCAACCCCCGAGCGATCCCGTGCTTGTTCTTAACAGTTAACTTGATAAATATGATTAATAATGCAAACAATGCCAGTCTAGCATATCACGTTTATCACGGCTATTAACAATTACCTATCGGATCAAATATGTTAGAGAAATTGTATCTGAAAGAAAGATCTATCCATCTATTATAGAAACGGCACCAAAACCTGACGCATTTTTTGAGCGTACCCCGGAAGAGGCATGGAGAACATAGCCCGTAGCCGGGCGACCGTCGCCTTGCTGGTATACGTACATACGTAACTGGAAGACAGTGTTCCTATCACTCGCTTGGCTGTAGATAAAAAGTCGCAGCCGTTACCGCGTTCTTATTGGCCCTTCAGAAGTCTTAGGCTCGTAGGGGGAAAACCCCTACAGTAATTCGAGGTCTTAGGCTCGTAGGGGAAACCCTCTACAGTATGTCTGCATGTACATGTACTGTGCTACATTTAGTGTCAAGTTGTAATATTAAAGTCGGTCTCCATTGTGCCGTGGTAACGTTTAATTCCACACCGCGGAATCACGATAGTTACTTGTCCAAAGTGCAAAGCATGTGATAGCAGGGGCGTACCACGTGCCGGGGGGGGGGGCAAGTGCCCCCACCAAAATATAAAGGAAACGCTAAAAAAGAGGCTGGTCTGTCATTCGTAAAATTCATGCCATTTTTCGTCAAAAGGGCAAGGGGGTGTGAAAGTCAAGTAACTTACGAAAACATGAAATAAGGTTGATTTTTTCTTTGCAAATGACAAAATGTAGTCGTGCATGAGCACTTTTCGGCGGTGACGTGATGGAACATGAATAGATTTTTCTTAGCAGGCGGAAAATGTAATCGCGTGCAATAGCAATTTTTCGGCCGGGTGACGCTGACCAGCGCGAAAATGTGGACCTGGATTCATAGAAATAGTACTCCGACCCCCCCCACCCCGCGCTGAGCGAGTTCTGGCGACGGTTTGTCGCGAAAACAGGTATGACCTAGCATTTGTGTGAATGATGTGTATGCGACCCCCCCCCCCAAAAAAAAAAAAAACATATTTTGGTGCCCCCTACAAAATTTCAAGGTCCCCCCAGTACCCCCCCCCCCTGCTGAAAAAATTCCTAGCTACGCCACTGGTTGTAAGGGGTGTATAAGCATTGTCATTGAATAGTTTAGTTAGTACTAGCAGGAGAGAGAGGATGGAAGGGATAGATCCATGAGGTGTTGACCGATAGAATCTCCTTAATATTCGGGTCTTCTCCTTTTTAACAATGTTGAGGGGCTAGGGGATAACTACAGGGATTGACTATTCAGAAGTATCATTAAGGTGGGAGGGAAAACTACTGTACTTTGACTTCTCATAATCGTAGAGGAAATTCTCTACCGTATTTCAATAATCATGAATAGATGATTTGAATACATGATTTAAAAAATGATTTACACTTCATAGATATTGATTTGAAGACATGCACATTGCGGTGGGATAAGAGAGAGGGATAGGAGAGGGAATAAAAGGGAATAAGAGCTAGGTGGGATAAGAGGAGGATTGGGAGGGAATATGAGGGGAATTAGAGTGGGATAAGGGGGAGAATTAAATGGGGATTTGGGGAGGAATAATGAGGCAATTAGGGGAAATAAAGGGGGAATAAGAGGAAGGGGAATAAGAGGAAAAAATCAAGAGGAATATGAGGAAGAATTAGAGGGGCAATACGAGAGGGATACAACGGGATAAGGGGCTGCGGAGGGGGTTAGCGGATTTGGCGACTATATTGGGAGATTGGGAGGATATGGAGATACCCCCCCCCCCGAAAAAAAATGAGTGAACGAGGTGTGTATAGTGCAGCTTCATCGGCGCGAAGCGCCGATGAAGCTAGTATATTTAGAAAGCTTGCCATTTTTTAGACAGGTTCGAAAAAAAAACCATTTCCTATAGTACCAGTTGCAGACTTACTGTAAACAGCTCCAATGATAATAAATTGTTACCTTTGTTTTATCATTACATTCAACGTGAAACCTTTTAAATACCGTGTATAAACATTATTACTAATCAATCGTGTTCACAAAGAAAAAAAATCATTACCTGTCGAGACTATACTACAAAAGTTGGTCATTTACCTCTACTCTCTTTAAAAAAAAAACGCTTAAAATTGTTCGCTCTTTGAGGAGTGAATGTCAAAACAAATTGAATTTAGAGTGGTTTTCGAGTGAATTTCGAGTGAACATGCGTGATTGTCACTCATTTAGGGGTGACCTCAGGGATCACTCGGGCACTCTAAATTCCATTTTGACATTTCATTCCTTAAAGAGTGAACAATTTCACTCGGTTCTTTTAACATGTTTAAGAGAGTATAATACACTGTTAACCAAACTGCACATGGTAATAGCAGTGATTATTGTTGGCTAAAATTGAGGATATACAGGATATAAAACCTATTTTCCCTTAAATATAAACCGTCAAATACAATGTCTGTGATGTCTGGATTATCAAAACCTACAATAATGACAAACTGGTTCCAAATGATCTAGAATTAGATTAAGACATTTAGTACATTATCTTTTTTAATGTTGATAAAAATCAACGATTCTTTTAACCTTTGTTGTGACCACTTAAGCTTTATAAAAATGTAATCAAATATTAATAACTGGATATTCGCTTTAATGAAGGACCTTATTCGTTTATGTTTGTTTATTGTTTTTATTTTCTTACAAGAACGTTTGTAAAAACCTGCTCCAGCGACCACCTGTTTAGAAAGACCACTTTCTCTAAAGTCCTCAACTTTTGTTTCCCCTGAAAAGCATTTCTCATTAAAAAGTGTATTACAGGAATCTTTACGTAAAGACCACCTGCTCATAGAGGCTACTTTTCTTGTCTCCTTTGCTTGTTATTTATACAGGTTTCACTATAAGTACAATTTGCAATAACATTTTTACTTGATCATAACTGTATTTTTTTATTCTATATAATGCAAAGTATAATGAAAAGTATAACATGATTGCATGATTAGATGACTAGGGGTCAAAAATAAATCAGATACTTCAAAGTGAATTGTCGAGAACATTATCTTCCATGGGAAACTGTTCATGTAAACTACATCCCCCCACCCCCCGCCTAATCGGTGCATAATCTTGTAAGTGAGTTGATTTTCTTAATAACCAAAATGTTCGGATCTTAATCTACAAGTTCTCCTTAAGAATCCTGTGAACATATTGGTTTGTCAAAAATGTATTTATTTAAGTAATGACTAAATAATTTAATCGATTAAACAAATTATCCCGATGAAGTATTATTTTGTTTTACAGAATGTCGCAGTTAAATCAAGAAATTATCGAACCATACCTGCATACGGTACAAGTTTAAAATGTGAACTGTCAATCAATGGCTCGGTATGATATTTACCCAAAATCATCATTTTTGCTTGATAGAAAAATAAATCAAATACGGCACTTAATTGTATTTCGGTGGCATCTTCTTCATTCGCCATCTACTCACCCCTCTCCCCCTCCCTCCCCGCCGTTACGCCCATGCGGAGTGACAGTCGGTGTATGTTGTCCATGGCCAGGGGTCCTATAGCATCGGATTGGCAACAGCACAATGCCCAGATTGATTGTTATCGTAAGTAATTACAAATTTCAATTTGCGATTCCTCTTCTTGATTTGAGCTCGGGATATACCACTGACATGAGGTAGAGAAAAGGAAAAACTTCCCGGGGTTATGTTTATTAAAATGGGAGCGATGCTCCCGGTGTTAATCCCGCAAATGATATTTTCCTGCCCCGCAGATGGGACAAGAAAGTGATTTGTAAGAGCCTGAAATTGGCGCGAATTTGTCGGACGCGTGGTGATCAATGGTTGGTAACATGCACGTTGAATAATAAGGTACGATATAGCTGTCTGCGTGTGTGCTAACGCCACCTACCATGCAGTTCTCGCCTGCCTCTTGCTATCTAACTCCTCCATGCCTGGTGTGGCGGGTTTATAGATAATATCCTCGGGCAAATCTTCGCGCTGACGTTGACTTTTAATTTCTCGCCCTTCCATATAATTATCCCCATTTATCCAGTGCTGTCGGTAACCTTGTGTGTTTCTTTGCAGACAATTTTGGAGATCTTCTGATGAACCCACATGGTAAATACCCTACTTTTAAAGTAGTAGCCTAGTTCTTGATACTCTTCACCACAAAATCCCTTTTAAGTGTATTTCATTTACGGGAAGTTTTTAACTTTTGATATCAAAACGTTTGATATGTCAATACTGAATGTACCGGAGCAATTTAACTTTTTGATTTTCTCCTTTTTTTTTAATAGATTGTTGATTATATCAGATACGAAGCTGTAAATATGTCAATTCTTTAAGTATTTTATTATTTTCATATTATTTAGTTGTTGTTTTCCAGTAAAATTTGACAAAATTTGACATATTATTAACTTCAGTTTAGCCAAATAAAGCTGTGAAAACTCCAAAAATTTACAGATTGGTGTTTTGTTTTACCTGATGACGAGATACCACATCTCATTACAACGTTTTCAGACCTGTCTTTATAAACGATGACACAACTACAGTACGTCCCCCCAAAAATTGTGCAAGCGAAAAGCGCCCTCTTTGGCACTTACAAAATACTCTTGTGATATGATGCTTACATTACCGTCAAGAGCATAGCCTTAGCTTTCAAATACCAATGTCCTGTTCAATTTACTTGCTTTAATCTTGAGATATGCATAATTAAATACAAAAGTGTGAAATCACAATTGTGCCACTTTTACTACTAACAGTCCATATAACGTATAAAAGTGGCACAATAATTTTGTGATTTCACACTTATGTTGTTTACAACATACATGTATCTCGAGATTTAAATATTAAGCAAACTAAACAGAACAATTGACATTTCAAAGCTAAGATTATGCTCTTGACTCTGATGTGAGCGTCATGTCACAACAGTGTGTCTAATTGCCAAAAAGAGCGCTTTTTTACTTGCATATTTTTTCTTGAGACACGCTGTATGTCCCCTTTTACAATTAAAAACAAATCATATTCTCGAGTTCTTTTTTGCAGACATAATAATGAGATGTATTGCAGGCAGACACAGCACTGCAAAAACTGGGGTTTAAATTTAACACCCATGGTGTTGCACAATATAGGTACCAGACACGGTGTAAACTTAACACCGTGGGTGTTATTTTAACACCAAACGAATTCTTTCAAACACCAACAGCATTGGCTTTAAAACCAAGGGTGTTGGAAAATCAACACTTTCCGGTATTCATATTGTGCAACACCCTTGGTGTTAAATTTAATACCCCAGTTCTTTCAATGAGAGTGTACTTGAAATTTCAAGTTCATCTCATTCAGGAGATATAGGCCTAATATAGAATAACTATACTATATCATATCATCATTATTTCAACGAACAAATACAGTTTACACCTTATACGCATGATTTTTCTTTACTCTCATTTACTTTCTGCTTTTATATCTTGTAAAACGTGTAAAATACACATGGGATCAATGTTGATAACTTGTTTGTTTTGGATATAATCCCAAATCTCGAATGGAAGTTCATTATTTGTAGCAAAAATGGAAATGTTGGAGAATAAAGGTATTCTTGGCAATGCGTCTCCGTTCTCTGTTAGAAAGGCAAATAATTAGTGAAATGCACGTTAGTATGCCTGAAAAAAGAGGTATCGATCAGAAATCAACCGTAAAATAAGAAGCGACAAATTATCGATTGGATGTGGTTGCGATTATAACTTTGGACCAGAGAAAAGGGGCTTCGAATGAAAGCAAAATCATACTTAAACTAACAATCCAAATCACTTCAAATTCGGGTTACTCCTTTTTTTCTTGTAGTGATTTAAGTAATTACATTCCAGGGTACATGACAAGTACTGTTCGACGAGCGGGGCGTGTGAGGAACGAAACAAGACAGAAAATCTGATGAATTTCATTATGTACTGGAGGGTCGCCTTAACTCTTTGGGAGGGAGCGAAGGGAGTAAAACGGGAAGGAATTAATGTAATGACTCCAATGTGATAGTGTATTTAATTTGGCTTTTGTGGCAAAACGCCTTGTGGTTTGCGGTACAACGTGGCGGCCATTAGTCGTGGTTAGTGCGGAAAAAAGACAGAACAATGGCGGATTTCATGGTCGAGATATCGCGCCGATGCAACAAGATTCACAATGCCCGTCATGTCTTCCTCAGCCCAAATGAATTGATCCAACGGGTTTCAGATCTTACATGATTGAGATCTCACTAGGAGGGACTCTAAACTTACAAGGACTTGCTTATTTTATTTACTTGCGAATGAAAGGCACCGAACAGCAGGATATTTCGTGGCTTTCTGCCATCTTCTCTGATTATATTGTTCTGTTGGAGAGCGCGCGCTCGAAAAATGAAAGCTAGTCGTCTGTAAGTAACGGCTAGCTATACGCCGAGCAGGAGGCTCGCCCGTTCAAATCAAACATTACCCGGTACGGCACATTGTTTGCACTGTGACCATCTACAAAATCGCACCAGCGCAACGTAATGAGGCATAGCTCTTTATTGGATTATAAACAAGGGTATTTTACGCCGCCTCACTCTTGTTTTGTTAAAAAGGGGTCTCCCTATTTTTACTGTTATTTTCTAAATGTTTCGAGCTGTTGCGCATTGTGAGTTGTTTAATTGAAATGCCCCGGACGCGGCTGCCGAGGCAGGCTACCCGCTGATCTTGCGCCAAAAAAAGGACAGATTTCATCGGGATTTCATTTGCCGCCAAATTTCAGTAATTAAAAGGACTGAAAAATCAGAATTACGACTATTGTCTGTCATATTTGATTTCTTTTGAATCTATGCCGGATTGCCTAAAATGCTTCTTGAAATTGGAATTATTTTCAAGTTTACGTGTAGGCATATACAAAAACCGTCTCAGATTTATCTGTGACGCCTATTTCGTGTTTTACAACCAATTCAAGTCTTTTACTCTATTGATGCCCATTGATTCAAGTGTTGACTCTTAGCTGGTCATACATTACGTCCCATTATTTATCTGTAAATTTCATGTAAGTTCAGTACTTGACCTACAATTTCTGAACATTATTCATGGCCCTTATTGGATGTTGTTTCTTTTTGTAAAAAGGAAAATATTGTTTTGGAAATTATTGAAGTTCCCTTGGATCGAACACAATTTTTAAAAATAAATGTACACATTAATCTGAATATTTGATAGTTTCTAATATGGATTAAGAAATATTTGAAGTATTTTTTTTGGACTTACATTTGTATCTCAATTAATTTTGATTTTTTTTTTAATTCGTTATAATTAGGATGCAATGTGTATACAACATTAGGCATATAGTTTATATTATCACTAATTTATTTTGCTGTAATGCTTCATATTTTGCAATCAGTTTGAATGGAAGACATAAATTTATTAGAATTCACAGTCTGAACAGGCGTGGGGCTTCATTTAGTAAAACGGTGAATTAATTATGATTTTATACATGTAGTGGGGTATTCATTATATCCATTATACCATAATAATATAAGGTAATCATTGGCTAGAGTTACACCAATGTGCAAAACAAAAATCTCACATATATGATTGTGGTGTGACTATATGGCTCTTTAATTTTAGTGTCATTGTAAAGAAGTTTCTGCGTGTTCAAACTCAAAAATTATCACGGAAGGTAACCCAGGATCGCCAGGTTTTCCGATTCTCAAAACGCCAAATTACATGCCAAATTCAGTAGAAAAACGCCAAATTTGCATTTGATGCAATTTATGGGCAGCATGCAGAGCCTAGATGTGGTTAGAAATAGCGTTGCAATCAATTTATAACACCTTTGAAACCTCAGCCGCAGCCGAAAATTTGAGTGCCGGGGTTTATGCACAATCAGATTTTGCACGTGAATTACATATGCTAACTTTTGAATGCTTGTGGCACCTTTTTTTTTTTACTGAAAACCTCTGAAAATCGAGTTTGACAATGATTTGTTAGGTATGCCATTGTAAAACGCCCCCCAAAAAATGCCAAAAGACCGTTGCCAAACTGTATCAAAAAATGCCAACTTTGGTGTTTTTGGCGTTAAAATCACCAAACTGGAAACCCCCAGAAAAAAAAAACAATTTTACATGATTTTTGGTCAAACATTGCCAATTTGCATGAAAAATAGTGGATTTTCAATCATTGAAAGCATTGCCAACTTGAAGATTTCTTGATCATGTTTCAATTGAAAAAAATCCTGCGATCGACTCGTACATCGGACTGTAATAAATATAGCTCAAATTCAAAGACACTGTATAACAATGTTTGCAGTTCAAAAAATCTGAGCTACATGATTCCCCATGCTACCAGTGTCTTTGATAAAGTCTAAAAATGAAGCCCTGAAAAAATTGCAGTATAAAACGAACATTAAGTGCTTTAAAAAAGTGGAAATCATTGAGAGACCATTCCAGCTTTCCCCCATAGATTGCTGTGTTGCAGAATTTCCTATCGGCCGAGAATAAATTAATGTGCCATTTGTATCTGCACATATTTTACTAGTGACAGCATAATTGTCCAAACTTTTACGGTGTTTATTTGTCCATTCAAACACTGTCAGATATGTCAGATAGCATAGTTCCGACAATTTCTTAAATGGGTCTTCCACAGTGTAATATAGCGTCTTTAAGCGGAAATTTTCCCCTTTACTTTCAGCTATTTTCCTTTATTTTTCTACTCCTAATTCATGAGTTATGATAAGAAATGTCATAAATCCCACAAGGATCTGGGCATGGATGGGTTAAGACGTATGTTATCATGTCTTGCTTCCCTATAATCAACATTTTAAGAAATGTTAAGATCATTAAAATATCACAATACAATATGATATTTTGACAATAACCTTGAGACAACGAATCAGCAGTGACCCGTAAACAATTGATGTTTTAGATGTCAAAGACAGTGTTCAGTTTTGTTTGAGAGTGAAAAGTGAAATTTTCTCATGTTGTGTTTTTAGAATGACATATCCATTAATCCATTAATGCCCTGGAGATCACATGCTCTGAATTGCTTCCGTTTTTTTTATTGTTATATTTGAAGTTGGTGACGAAAGAAAATACTTCTTTGACCCAGGAAATCTCTGATGACAACATACATTATATACAAATTTTCATTAGGTTTCATGTTATTTTGTCGTGTCTAGTACAGCCATACAATACTTTGTAAAAAAAAAAAGTGATGAAAATTTGTCTGATCGACCAAAACATTATTTGGACTTTAAATCATCTGGAAGAAAAGTGGAAGATTTGTCGATAATTTTGTAATATCTAATACAATTTTTCCGGTTGCTTTAAAGTCATGACGCACATTTATCTATGTTTGCTAGTTAGTTGATTAGTTAGTTAGTTAGTTAGTTAGTTAGTTAGTTAGTTAGTTAGTTAGTTAGTTAGTTAGTTAGTTAGAAAGATTGAATTGATTACCTTTTGAATATATTCAATGGAAGATCACTGATCATGGGAACTTGATTCAAAGGAATGAAATTCTGTAAAGGGTTTTTTTATGTTCTACTATTGTTTGTTTTGTCTTTCTAAAATTGTACTTGAGCATTCTCAGACTATTCTTTGGACTATGAAATCGATGCTATAAACATGATAAATAAGATGCATAAATTAAATTTATAATAATTATGTTCACTCATCTATATTTATAATTCAACTTGAATAAACCATAAATGACTGCAGTCATTTTATGAATTTAAATGCTTACCTGTATGTGGATATGAATGTGATTTATTGTGTGCAGCTTCAGCCTATATGTATCGAAGACACAGTCGAGTATAAACTAACGAATATACATTCACTGATCGTATATTAAATAAAATCACTATGTTTGTGTCCTTGTTATTAAAATATAGATAATTTGATCCAATTTTGACATTCAAATAGTAACGTTTCCCCGACAAATTTCCAATGAAAATGATAAGGTGTACAAAGAATTACAGCAAAAATGACGACGCGCGCAGTAAAGCTTTCCTTGGTCATACGGAAATTGATGTTTACCACCGTATAGATAGGCTATATGTATTATACCAAAAACGTGACTCCAAACAATCATCAAATCATGATTTATACAAATCAGACTTTCTTTCAAGAATCGGCGCGTAAAATTAAGTTTCATCAGAAAAGCAAGGCACATTATACGCAACATAAAGGAAATTTATGAAGTTGATCTCAATCAATGCCGACTATATCTGAATTAAGTTTCTTCAAACCAAAAAGCAATCAGAGTCTGCGATAAAGCATTCTATTAAAGTTAAACCATTGATGATGGACTGGGGAGCATATTCAATGGGTTCTTTTCGAATGAGTTCAGATTGTGTCAATTATGCTGAAAACTGGTGACTCGGAGTAGAATGATTATCGATTTTTTTATGACCATTATGATCTTGCTTATCAATGACATGACCAGAGTAGATCACGATGCAGTGAATGATGCAGTGGGAAGATTCGAAGAAAGAGGGCTGCCGAAGGGAGAGGATATTATAAAGGAATAACAGAAGAAAAGATGCAGTGAAAGAGAGATAGTACTGATACTTACCAACCTCGATCCGATAAACACTCGAAACCAAACCGTTTTCTACGGTATCATTGCAACATCACGTGAACGGCGAGAACGTTGACACTCAGTTAGTGGAGCAGATACTGAAAAATCGTTCAAATTGTGATAAAAAATGGAAAATTCGGCACTGTAGAGTCATTTAGGGCAACTATTACGAAAGTACGCGGCCACGCGAAATTCCAAAATGCGGCCATTTTCGTAATTATCAAAATGGCCGCCAGAATTCAGTATTTCCATCATAAAAATGCATCCCTTGGCCAATTCGATGATTTTTTGTGCCAAAATAATGTTTTGCATCACAATAAATCCAAAAAGAAATAATACAGACGCCATAATCACTTCTTTTCTATCATTCTGAAACAACGAAAAATTCATAAAAAATATGACTTTTCAAGTAAGAGAAAGTTTAATTGAAGTACAATTCGCACAAAAAGCGTTATATTCAACAATACATCTTTTAAATTGCTGTAGCAACAGTAGTGAAAAGAAGACTGTTGTACAGAAACAACTAGAGTAGTTGTGCCTAGCACAGTCGATGGGTATGCCTCTGTATACCCGTACTCCCACAAATCTGGCAGAAATCGAAAAAGCCATGGTGTACCAATCTGCATCATTAATTCTAAAGAAGTTACCATGACAACGAGACTAATCAACATGTAAACAGTCAAATGTGACATCTTGCCTTTGACGCTTTTCAACTCCAAAATGTAAGGCAGATTCAATTGGTTAATTCCTCACTACTACTATAATTTCTCATGTTACTCAATGCTAACAGAGCCAATCAGCATTTTGAGGCCCTGGACTGTATGACCTTTGAGCTTCAACAACTCAATACACAAATATTTTTATCAGTGACCCTAGATACACATTTGATCAAAGTTACATTGAAACCCAATATGCCGTTCCTGAGTTTAATATTGTTAACAGGTTAAAATCAGATATATAGGCCTTGTAACTTTGACCTTTGACTCTAACTGGCTCCAAAACCTGCCTAATAACTTCATTCGATCCTATTTTAAATT
>JZLH01S0252270.1:45500-59218 GCA_001188425.1 Eucidaris tribuloides
AGTTTCCCAGTTCCTGGCATTGCTTTACCTGAGCTGATTTCCACCACTGCATTGATGACATACACGTAGACCTATTTCCCAACACTCATGATCGACGTCAGACTATACTCTCTTAATTCCCAAGACTTATTTTTAAGTCCAAAAGGCTTATATTTTAAATCCAACAGAGACTGGTTAAAATGACAAAACCCTTGGACTTAAAAACAAAACTATCCTTACACTTAACATTTTAAGTCTGTAGAAGTTTTAAATTTTAAATCGTTTGGACGTAAAATTTCAGTCTTTTAGGATTTATTTTTAAGTACCTTTCGGATTTATTTCGCTTTAAGTCTTTCTCCATTTTACACTTTTACACCACGTAGAATACAAACATTGAAGGCATCGTATAACAATGCTTCCAGTTTAAAAATTCTAAGCTTCATGATTCCTCATGATACCAGTGTTTCTGTTAAGGTCCAAAAATGAAGCCCTGAAAAAAATGCAGTTCAAACGATCATTAAGTGCTTTCAAAAAGTGAAAATTCTTGAGCAACCATTCCTGTTTTCTCCCATAGAGTGCTGTGTGGCAGAATTTTTCTCAGCTGAGAATTAATTCATGTGCCAATCATCATCTGTAATATTTTACTGGTGACAGCATAACTGTCTAAACTTTTGTGTTCTAGTGTGTTTATTTGTCTATTCAAACACTGTCAGATAATTATGCCAGATAGCAAAGTTTGACAATTTTTTTTAAATAGGGCTTTCAGAGTGCTATATAGTGTCTTTAATAAGCCATGCATCTATACAGTGTAGATTAACCCTTTCTTAAATTATGAGTAATAATCTGATAAGAAGGAAAAGGGCGTTAATTCCGAAGACTTTGTACAGAGTAAACACCCATTTGTTTTTTAAGCAATCATACAAATATAGTTTACATAAAAAAACTGTTTCTAAAGTTGTGTAGCGTATGGATGCTAATTTACATCAATAAGGTCTGTAATTATTACGAAATTCATCTTGAGAGAGTGATATGATTTTTTACTTTTCAAAGCACTTAATTGTGTACATTTCAAACTACCTCTACACTGCAAGAAAACGTAATCATACTTCTGGTTTCACCTTAAGAAAACATGTATGATTAGTTTTTTTTTTCCAAAATATGAGCCTATTTCAGTTACTGCAGTGCGTAGATATCAGAGGGTTCTGGACATCTTCGGGATAGCTAGGTCCACAAAACACGATCTTATGGAGCTGATCCCACCAAAGTGGTATATAGCGACTCATTCAGTGGTTACATAGAATGGGCGGAAATGTAGACTTATAGATTGAGAGACAATAACATATAAATATCTATAGACTTGTAGATTGAGAGACAATAACATATCTGTAGTTCTGAGTTACCGACGGATTATAGACGTTTACAAGACTTCGTATTCTGTAGATGCATATGTGATTGATCATTTCTATGAAAAAATATATACATTTGAGATTCTATATGGGAAAAGGGTATATGCCAAACTTTGTTTTCCTTTCCTATAAGCTATTATTTAATTCATTTACTTATTTCTGAAATAATTTCTTTACTTATCTATTTATCCATCGATCTGTTTTTCTATTTATACCCAGAGCATGCAGCTTAAAATGTTTCAAACTGTATGCACAATTTGTTACATTTATATAGCTGATATCATACATTCACAATTGAACACATACATCTTGATTTTATGTAAGTATTTATCAATTTATGTATTTACTGTTATCCCTCATCTAGTCATCTATTCATCTATCTATCTATCTATCTACCCTATTTATCTATCTACCCATTTATTTATCTATTCATTCATTTATATTATTATTTTACTATTATTATCATTATGGTGATTATCATTATTATGATAATGATTATTATTATCATTATCGTTATCATTATTTTTTATAAATATTAGTAGTAGTAGTAGTAGTAGTAGTAGTAGTAGTAGTAGTGGCAGTATTTCAATCATTAGAATAGTAATAACTGTAGAAACAACAATGTGTGTCTTATTATTATTTGAAATTGAATCATTTAATCATTTTTATTCTCGTTCTAGAAGATTCCACATTAATTACACAAAGTGGTCTACAAAAATAAAGAAATGAAAACATGCTTTTAGATTCCACTGTTGCGATGGCAACAATTTTTTAGTTTACTTAGTTTCCGCACATATTAATTTAAGTATAACAAAAATTGTTGTCATGCAAATTAAACACAAATCCATCTAAGTAGTGAGAAAATCGCAGTAGGATTTTAAATATCAATAACAATGTGATTAAACTATATACAACTGTATAACAATGCACTCATGTTTCCAAAACCTACCTTTTATTGTAAATGTCTGCTTTTCAATAACATTTGTTAACATTGTTCAATAAAATTGAGGCGTTTCAGTGAATCTACATATTATATTTAAATTGAGATCACTCCTTCGTAATTCTGTCCTCAAACAACGATTATATGTACTGCGTCGATGTTATAGAGAGATTTTTATACATTTTAAAAGTGTAGCTTTTTACATTTGAAATGTGACTTTTACTTTACAAGAACAGCATTTTTGTATGTTGTTATGTGTGTGTGTGTGTGTGTGTGTGTGTGTGTGTGTGTGTGTGTGTGTGTGTGTGTGTGTGTGTGTGTGTGTGTGTGTGTGTGTGTGTGTGTGTGTGTGTGTGTGTGTGTGTGTGTGTGTGTGTGTGTGTGTGTGTGTGTGTGTGTCAGTGTGTGTGTGTTTTATTTCAGTACATAGATTCGGCTTTCCTAAGAAACTGACACGAGTGCCAATATGCCATAACTTTCTTTTTTGATTTCTCACCCGTGTGCGCTTTAATGTGTTTACCGATCATGCAAACTAGACACTGTCAGCCCGTATATTTAAGACGAAAAAAATATATATAGCAGTTTGGAGCCAACAATATAGTAAATATCAAAAATGGTCACGTACATTTCAAATTATGGAAACGAGTTTCCCCTCCAGCCGAATGGATAAAATCGATAAACTGGGAATAAAACCACTAAACTGCGGAGAGGTGAACCGCATAAGAATGCAAAATATCGCCAACCTTACGCCGGAAAAGCTGTAAATGTGTTTGCCGACCGCTTTAGATCGATCTTAAATTATTGATGGATGTATTTTTCTTTTGTCGGGTTAAAGTGATTAGTAAACGAAAAATGGTGACTGGTGATTATAATGACAGGTATAACGCATAACGTCTGATATGTATTCAGTGGAATAATTTATATTAACGTTGATATCAATTTTGACTCATATTTTAAGTCATAGAGGTAAATAGCATGTTTGGAGGTAGTCCTCGACGTGTGGTAACCAGTTTCTACCCAACTATGCAAGGATTCTGCTGTGAAAATTTTGTGATGAAATGTTGACTTATTTTCAAAGAAATACATCGGGCCCTTGTGACAGCAAATTTGTTGTATAGCTTTTCATAGGATCAATTTCTATAGGGGCACGAGAGTAATTTAAAACTGGTATATTCATGCTTGATTCTCCTTAAATAAACCAATCTAAGACAAATACTTCGAGCCAAGAATTACACTCCAAAAACTCTATACATATTATGTCCAAACTCATTTGCTTCTTGAGGCAATTTCAAGTGTTTCCAATCAAGCCATTAGCCAGAGCCCAAGTTTGGTTTGGGAAAATGGCAAAAAACAATAAACTTCTTTGCAATTATGTTTTTTGTTTAGATACACCGATGTGATTTATCAATGCCCTGAAAATTGCTCGCTCAGAAATTCTCCCATTTATTGAGAATTAACTCAAAATGTATACCGCTGGATGCTCTCCTATAATTTAAACATCAGAATTTCCACTATAAGCTATTTTTAGTAGGTTTGATGTTGTTTTCCGAATACTTTGCGTAAGATTGACGAAAAAAATGTCTGATTGACCAAAACTATACTTGGGCTTAAATATGCAAGTACTTCATGCTTCTGTCAGATATTATACCAGGACGTTATCATTATCGTTAATCTCAACCCAATATTTTCTCCATCCTCCTGCCATCATTTTTGGTATTCTTTTTTTGATATCATTCTCAATTCTCCACTTCATTTTAGTTAACATTATTTTGTTTTATTTAAACATCATCACTAACATGTGCATTAGTATTAGCAATTAAATTAATTAAATATAAATTAAACTTCTTGAATGAAAATTAACCAGTACAAGTGTATTTCATAAATAGCTATGATTATATAGTGGTTCACGCAGTCTGACTGTGTCCCAAGGAGATCAATCATATGGTACACATGTATGTCTTCAAATATGTTTTGATTTCGTTGTATATGATATTGTGCCGAACAAATAAATAAAAATGAATACATAAATAAATAACTAAATCGATACTTAACTGAATAGATAAATAACAGAAATAAATAACTAAATAAATAAATAAATAAACGAATAAATAAATAAATAAATAAATGACTTAATAAATAAATAAATAATAAATAAATAAATCAATAAATCAATAAATAAATGATGAATAAATAAATACATAAATAACTGATGAATAAATAAATAAATAAATAAATAAATAAATAAATAATACTCTTTACTCCTCGACCGAAACCACGGTTGACATAACTGTCCCAGTACTGTCATTTCGGTTGGCGACGACACATCGTTATAGGTACTTTTCCTTTGCCGATGATACAGCCCGCCCTCAAGTGCATGGGGCGACAGGATGTGGGAAATGAAAATTTACTTCCAATGTTCACGCGTAGAACATAAATCTATAGGGAGAAAATAATTCATCTAAACCTTTAGATAAATGTTGAAAGACTTCAGACAGCAGGGGCATCAACCCTGGGGGGGGGGGCATTTGCCACCCAAAATAATAAAGACATTGGGGAGGGGGGCAAAATTCTATATTACAATTTTGGCGCGCAGAGTACGCCGAAATTATTGACAATTTTTTTTTCTTACAGTTGCCACCCCCATCCAAAATGTAGGTCGACACCCTTGTAATGTGGTTGTGAAAGCGTCATACGGATAGAAATAGCCGTTTACTGTTTTGCTGTGGAGGTTAAATGACACAAATAATGTTGTTTGATGTAGTATAAATATTGATTTATTGTGTTATTTATACTACAATAAATATCTATAGTTTAGTATTATAAAATTGATGTAGTTATATTATGATCACAAAAATGTGCATAATAATGTGTTTCATTGCAAAACGTATTATATCAATAACTATTTTGACAAAACTGGCATTTCTTTAGAAAAACCGACATTTCACCCATGATTTGATGGAAAGTCGACAATAACCTGGCAACTACATAGACAATGCATTTTTTCACACATTTTAAGCCGGAATCTAAAAACATAGGAATAACTATTTTGGCTTTTGTGTTTTCAACAAAACTCATTCTTTACTTTTTCATTTTTTTTTATCCCTTGTCTTTTTTCATTAGAAATAGAATACGTAATATGATGGTTTGTAGTTATTTCTCTCAGTGTACGTGTTTTATATCATTTGTAATCTAGTATTATATGTTTATTTGAATGTGTAATTATTTTGGGCTCACATATTGTTCTTCTCAGTGACCTTTTTTACAGGCCCTCCAGCTTTCCTGGGCTCACCTTGCAATCTGATATGTTTACTTTATGATTGTAATTTATGTTTGTTTTGATGTTATTGGGTCTTTTTTTATATTACTATATATTACTAAATAAAGATTGAAAATACAGATGTATATACACACATACATTCATTTATTCACGCACACACACACACACACACACACTGCAGAATTAAATTCTCATAATTCAACAAATAAATTTATCAGATTAATGAAAGTGCTTGCGCCTTTCTACTTCACCAAATCCTTTCTCAAAGTCCAAGTGTTTGAGTTGTCAGAATTATGTGAAGCTTCCACGTCAGAAGTATCAACAATTTTTAGATATAATAAAAACCTTCGCATCTGCTTAAAATCTTGTTTGAATGGATGTACAAGACGTAATTACAATAAATTGTAGCCAAGATCCAGGGAAAATATTTATAATTCTTATAACTCTTCTACATTTTCATAACCATTTTTTTCCCAACGTATACATTATTTGACAAGGCGTAATTTTCATTTTCAGTGTATTCGGCTTATTTTTTTTAATACATAATACTAGTACTAAAATTGAAATGATATTATAAACGATTATTAATTCACTTAACTGATAAAAGCAATATAATTCCCCCTTTTTCTTTTAATATGATATTGAGAAAAAATAGATTGATAACATTTACTCATCACTTAAGATTACGTGTAGTTCTTAAAGCCAAACTCAATCAATCGTTTTTAATATCTGGGAAGTTAAAAAGAATACATCCAAGGTAATGCGCAAGGAATAGTATTGCAAGCAATATATATAATTAACGAATTCATAAAGAAAGTAAAAAAGAAGAAAGGAAGGAAAGAAGAAACAAAGAAAGAAATAAACGAAATTAAGAAAGAATGAAAGAAGAAAAAGAAAAAAAGAAAGGACGAAAGAATGGAAGAAGGAAAGAAAGAAGGATGAAAGAAAAGAAAGAAAGAACACAATATAAATAAAGATAACACATATATAAATTAATGTAAATGACACGATTGGGGGTAGTCCTCAACTTGGGGTTAAAACTATTCTAGAATCAAATAAACTATGCAAGGATTCTATTGTGAAAAATTTGTAGTCAAAAGTTGACTCATTTTAAAATAATGTTCATCAGTATGCCTTGTAAACAGACAAATTTGTAGTGTAAGGCCTTCTATGGGGATTAAATCTATGCGTGCCCAACAATAAAATTAAACTGCTGCGCCTATCTCATCTTGATTTCTCCTTAAATAGGAACAAACCTCAAGGCAAATCCTTCAGGCCAGGAGATCCACTCCAGCGCGTGTAGATTTGGTAATATCTTTCAACGCAAATTTGGTTCTAAAGGCTTTTTTTAAATTTCTCCCAATCAATGTCACTGAGCTTTTAATCAGATGGCGTATCTATGAAATGCAGCGCCAGGGGCAAATGCAAAATTGCGCCCCTTCCAAAATTCTTAGAATAAGGGGCAAGCACTGAAATCGCGCCCGCTTCTAGGCAGCTCTACCTTGTCAAATAGTGTCCGAAATCGCGCCCGCTTCCCAACTTTTTTTGTTCGCTTCTAAGAATGTTCGTGAAAGTAATATTTCAGACGTTTTTTGTCCCCGATTTTTCTTCCCGTTATCTTACCTTTTTTCTTTAATATTTTCCTTGTTTTTCTTCTAAACATTTAGCCATTTTTTTATATTATTTTATTTTTTGCGCCCCCTGAAATGGCGCCCGTGGCACGTCCCCCCCCCACCTTGCCCCCCGCTAGATACGCCACTGGCTTTAATAAATATAAAGCTTTATCAAATTTGACGTAATAGTAGGTTTAAACTTATCTACTTTAAGCACCGTATTTCATTCTTAACAATGATCAAATACGATACATTCCGGGTCTTTTGTCATGTTTGTACACGTATCTCTGCGTTATAATATTTTCCACTGTAGGACATTAAGTACACAAATTCGTTACTAAAAGTGTGATATTACGGACTTTACATCTATTGATCTTTTTTGATATTTTGTATGTCAACTATTAACATTTTAATACAAAACGGACAGAATACCACCATCTCGGTAAAAACTTATATTAAGTGGAAATCAGCATGCACACATTTTGATTTATTTGGTTTGGATATTTGATTATTTGATTTTGTTTTCCTTGGAATGAGGTTACACTTTAAAAAAAATAAAGAAATTGTAATTGTAATCGTCGAGTCGATTTCCACTCATGTCAGACCAACTGTCATTCAACATGTTTTCTTAACTACTTTTTTGTCACTTTTCATTCACAAAATAGAATAAAAATAATTTTCCCCGCTCACTCCAGTTGCAGACGATAAAATCTTGTTTGATAACTTATAATTTCACTTCAGAAAAAATATACCGCGGTTATCCATACCTCGTACTGTTTTCACTAGACAACCTTTAATATCGTAGTCAAGAGCGTTCATAATACACACTAAATCAGCTCGACTGCCTTCTAGAGTACTCTAGCCTCGGTCACGGCTGCAGCGGAAGCCTCTTGATGTAAAATTATTCAACAGAACTCGCTGAAGTTCCCTCCAAATTTGCCACGTCTTTACTCGCTTCATGATCTGTTTTCAATTTTTGATCTCGAGGAAAGGCCCTGATAATCAAATCAAAATAAGTCGCATGAGCGAGTCTCCCTTTTTAACCATGCCTGAAATGCTGTTCACCGTCATCAACTCCGTCAAGGAATAATAAAAGGTTAATCGACAATACTAATATGCAGTAAATAAAAGGGTTAGTTTTCAGTTTGCCGGGCGAATGACCAAATTTGCATAATCATGAATATTCAATTGCTCGTTAAAGTGAAATTAGAGAAGCTAAGCTCGAAACGAAGGGATAACAAATACGTTAGGCTATTTAAACGGAATTCCTGAAAATTGGTTAAAGACAGAAAATGGCTGCTACATTCATTTAAATTTTTAGTGACGCTGGAGTGTAAACCCGGGAAGAAATCAGCCGAGAATAAAAACGCTCGATCGATATATCCCCTACGGTTGTTGGATTCGTCATCTACTTAAACTTGAATACGGATTAAATAATTGATTGAAATGTTATCAACCTTTTGCATGCCATTTCCAAAGCCTTCACGATTATTTTCTTTGACTGTTTTGCCAGGGATTTTTTTTTCCAGAGTGTACGTATAAAAGTCGAGTGCATCCGCAGGGAATGGAAGAATCGGATAGTAATTTGAACCCGAGTTTCCAATTCAGTGAGTATCAAGTTTGGTGATAATCAAATAAGAATAGCATGAATGAGGAGGATAATCGATAAATAGAATTGCATGGGGCGATTTGGAATCGTTCGTGCACAATTAATCTATCGATTAACTGATTTGCTTTTCAAGCAGGGTAGCAGCATCCTTTTGTCTGTGGTCGAGCCATGAGAAAGTCTTGTCAGTTTGGAAGATATTTCAAGCTTTCAAACGAAGGTGGAAACTCACGGTCTCTTGTAGACGTTGACTCTATCCGGGTATTTCCGGTGTCAATAAGAGACAAGAAAAATTGAAGAAATGCAATGGAGATGGACAGGGCATTTATCTAGAACACAGGATAACAGATGGAAAAACTGGCAAGAGAAGGGGATAAACAAAGGAGAAGATGGAGTGACGAAATAACAAATTACACAAATACAACAACATGAAATAAAATGACTGCAACCAAAAGTGAATTGAAATTGGTTGAGGAGGGCTTCATCTGACAGTGGTGAAATAATGCCTGATGATGATGATGATGGTGATGATGATGATGATGATGATGATGATGATAATGATGATGATGATGATGATGATAATGATAATGAGGATGATGATGATGATGGTGATGATGGTGATGATATAAATGATGATGATGATGATAATGATGATGATGATGATGATAATGATAATGAGGATGATGATGATGATGGTGATGATGGTGATGATATAAATGATGATGATGATGATAATGGTGATGATGATGTTGTTGATCCTAATGACGAGGAGGAAGAAGAACAACAAGAAGAAGATGATGATAATGATGATGATGATAATGATAATGATGATGATGATGATGATGAGGATGATGATGATGACGATGATGATGATAAATAGAAGACAGACCAAATGATTTCACTAATTGATTGTATATATAATTGAATACTAACCCATTGAATTTCGTATTTCATTAAAATCATTATTATATCAAACCTTATAAATAAACAACAAATATCTTTGTTATCGTAAAACATTCCTCACAGACCACAAAATTACAAATAAGCGATTTTTTTTTAAAGAATTGGATTTGGTACATGTTCCTCTTTTTGCATTGTGTTGAATTTGATATCTTGTCTTGAATGCTTCATTAAGTAAAAACAAAATGATTCATGAGAAATGCCCAAAAAATAAGTGATCACTATGTGTAACCATGTGTATGCATGTGTGTGATCGTGTGTTTGTGTTTGTGTTTGTGTTTGTGTTTGTGTTTGTGTTTCTGTTTGTGTTTGGCAATGTGCATGGTGTAGTGTGTGATGGTGTATTAATGTATGATGTGGTGATGCGACCGCGGTGTGTGTTCTGCTTTTTCGTCCATAAAAGTCGTCGTGATCGATATACCTTATTTCTTAAATGGTAATAAAGTGCTTTAAAAGATTCAATTATGATGAAAAGTTGACACCATAGAGACCAGAAACTTCAGACTACGCAATGTGTTGTGGTTTTCAATTCAATATATATTTTTTGTTCTAACGTGTCATAATAATAGAATTAATGTTCCAAGACCAAGATCAAACTGTTGATAATATTGTCGGGGGTATTTCCGCCACTGCTTTTCCCGTATTCCGGTGACCAAACTGTTCACTAGGAAAGTTAACAGAGAAAGAAGGCAACTTTACATAACCTTATGAATCAGAAAATACGTTCCCCATGAACGAATGTATTCGTCAGGTCTACAAAATCACTGGGGCGAATAATCGTCGCTCATTTAATATCTTGAAACCAATTATTATTGCCTATTGCCTGCCTTTGTTCAAAATATGACTGCTTGAAATAACGGCGAATTAGATATTGAACAGAAGGTTACTATCGTGAGAAAATCCAGTCGAAATCTGGATTACTCTGTTCCTTTCGTTCCTGCTTTCTTCATCGCTCTGGGCGAGCAACAAAGGAAGTTGCGGGCAAAAATACATCTTGGTTTTTCTTCAGTGAGGCACGACGGCTTATGCTCCGGCGATTTACCAAACTGAATGGGAGTTCTTAAGCCCGATGAAGCAGCCATTCAACTGATACCAAGTACAGGGTCAAATCGGGCGTATCATGTACAATCTGAAAAAAAATGGGGAGACGTGAGAACAGTATGATTTGACACCTACCCAATAGCACATAGTGGCAAGTACATTGCTGACACTGAGCGCCAATTGTCAGAGCCACTAGCGACTCGCCGTCTCCTGCGGAGCGAGCCCGTCCCGTTACTTCGATTGTGTTGGTAGACCCTCCTCGCGCCACTCTGCCCCGTACGAGACCTTGGTTCGCTCTGGACAAGTCTAGTCCCATGGCTGGACCAGTTGGCGTGGGAACGTCCAGAGCTGTCTCTCATCTTTTTACTCACACAAACAGACATCAAACACAACAAGCAAGATGATACATCATGACGAATAAAAGACAGACTAAATGATGACAGTCGGCTAAACTGGCTATTATTAGCCGATATTTTTCTAGTACGATTTAAGGCCGTGGACCAGGTTGTGACGCCCAGGTCCATAAGCTGTCGCTCTTAACGCATCTCCAAGGCTAACCGGCTAACCTTACTATGACGTACCACACGTCAATGCTACGCACCCGATCAGTATTTTCATAAGGGCTGCATGGTACCGCCCCTCTGTGCCTCGTCCATTGTGACAGCACATGGTCACAAATTAGGCTTTTTTCATCAGTTATTATTGACATAATTGCACTAGCTTCAAAATACGTCTTTCTCTCTTTTTATTGCAGGATATGTTGTGCACACATGTTTTTTAAATCTTTTTGTTTTGTTTATTTTTTTCATTATTATCATTATTTTTTTTGCAGCCGTGTTTGACCGAAGCCATGTTGTTTTCATACTGTTCATATTTACTTCAAGTCTGCTTAACCATCAGTATACCATACATTCGTACTCAATGCACACTGTCCATGATTTGATGACATTTGGGATTAAAGGGGCTAAAATTAAATTAAGCGATTATTTACTTCGTGTTGCTAAAATAACTATGTCTTTCATGTCTTTCTAAATCGTCGTGGGCCTAATGCATTTTCCATGGACTTTCTTTTTGGAGGAATCGACAGTTTATTTTGCGTTTGTTTTTGTTTTGTATTTTCTTTTTTTAAATCTATTTTATGTGTATGAAGGTGATGTACCGGAATACATTATCTGTAAACGTCAAAATTTACTTCGGAAAGTTGAAGGAATTTTGCTTGTGTATCTTTTTTGATATTTTTTTTAGGATAGGCATGCTTATTAACTATAATATCAATTCCGTCGAAAGCTTACGCACACACGCACACACACACACACACAGACACAAGCAAGCAACACACACACACACACACTCACTCACACACGCACACACACAAACAAACATACACGACACAAGCAAGCAACACACACACACACACACTCACTCACACACGCACACACACAAACAAACATACACAAAAACACCAGACACTCACACACACACAACACACACACAAACGCACCACTGACCTGACACAGAGACACACACAACACAATACATACCACAAAAACATACACAAAACACATAAAAACACCGCATACACACACACAAACACACACATACACATCACAACACAACACAACACACACTCTTACATATTGCTTATCAAAATGTCCGCTTACAAATTCATACATGAAAACTGACTGAGACGTGAACTGATAACCGAAGATTAATCACGCAAAACTTGTCCCTGAACAAGAACGTCTGATTTGTTGCCTTTTGCACTTATTCTTTAGGAAATTTAATCAATTGCTAGTCCATAAAACTGTCTGAGTACCAGAGATTTGACTTCAATGAACATGACTGAGGGTGACAGGATAATTTGAGCTTATCACGTGTTAGACACTCAGCAACGAAAATGAATGATATTATTTCTGGATATTAAACCTATTCAACAAGATCAGAAAGAACACGCTATAGTCACGTAAAATGTCACTTTACTACCACGACCACCATCATCAAGACAACAATAGCAATAGTTCAGCAGTTATATCTGATAAAAAACTTAATCTTCTTAATTTCTATTCCCATACGAATCAGTGGATCGCATGTTTGTGTGTGCAAGTTTTGTGAGTCAAACACAACACGTGAGGGTCATATGAAGCGTTTTTTGCACAACGTGGAACTAAATATGATTGGCATTAACTCATTATTAAATGTCAGGCCTACATGTATGTTGTACGTTACAAACATGTAGACTAAAGCCTCCATTCCTCCGCGATAAGAAAAACCGAGCAAAATCGCGGAAATGGGAAGTGTAACGCGGAAAATTAGGAAATCACGAAATGCTGAACTACTAACCTGGTAGCAAATTGCAAAATAAATATAATATCAAAATTTCTCAAATCATTCTTTAACTAAATAATACCATTACCAAGCATGAGAGTAACATACAAGGGAGTTACTGATACTTCAACATTGACGCTGAAGGTCAGCTTCAGCAAGGTATGTCAAATAAAACTTGAGTTGTAATCATGCAAGTATTAGGTAATATATGGTGTTAATATAGGCCCTACATGATTTTGAGTAACGCGGAAAATCTCGGAAAATGAAAGATTTGAAAAAATGGAATTTTGATTTTGTAAAATGGAAAATACAGGCCTTAATGTAGACTTATGTTAAAACGTGGCACGCATTACATTTTTGATATGTCGGTTCCTATATCGGACATTGCCGCATTTAGCGAGTTCTGTTGAGTTACATTGCAAAAAAATAGTTGGTGTTAAATTTAACATCCATCGTGTTACACAATGCAGATACCGTACGTGGTGTAACATTTTAACACCATGGGTGATATTTTAACACCAAACGAATTATTTCAAAGCACCAGAGAAAAATCCAACACTTTCCCAGGAAT
>JZLH01S0252270.1:72645-92645 GCA_001188425.1 Eucidaris tribuloides
CCATTGAGACCTATTATAACAGTGACAAGATTGGCAGCTCGGCCGGTAGCTAAAACCTATTTACCAGCTTAATTGCAATTTAAAGCCGCATGTTTAAGATGTAGTAAGGGGTAAACACATGGTCTGAATGGGACTTTTCTCTCCTGCTCAATGCAAAGCTTCGCCCTTTCATAGGGAATTTGGAAGGTAACCCCTGAAAACAATCCACTGTAAATATTAGTACGTTTCGGACCCATATAGACAGACAACCACCCCACAAGTTGCCCGCAGTAAAAGGCATAGGATTAACAAGCGTATTACCTTAGAGGGATAAACTCACCTTACAAACTCCAGCGAAGCAGTCAAGACCACTACTGCAGCGTTTTGGAGTGTTTGGTTAGCGCTAACACGGATTACCAGCGCACATGTTTGATGCCGAGGCCGCGGGGCCAGCCACCAATGATAAAAACATCATCATCAATAGAACATTTCAATGGTGAAAGCGAATGATATTAAGAACGCTCTTGCTGGAAAATGGAAGTATTTTGTAATTTGGTGGAGTTAAATTCGGAAATCGGAGAGGAGCACGCCATTGTCCGCCGGATTAGCGCGCGTGGATTAGAACCACGTCCCGTAGGGGTTAACCGTACCTCGCGACCGCTGCAATAAAAACCTCGACGGCTTTAACGCTTATAATAGGCAACCAAAGAAGGGAATCACCATAAAGTTCATGAGAAATATCCACCGATTTTGAGGCGGGTCACTTTAGGATAAAACTTTCCAAACCCTACTTAAAAAAAATGGGGAGGGCCGGTCAACAGGGACTTGGAAAAAGGGTATAGAGAACAAATTGGAGTTCCAGTACCCTGTCAGGCAGACTGCTGTAGTGTAGTGTAACCAAAATCGGGTCAAGTCGTGAGCTAAGAGACCGAGATGGGATCTATGAATACGGACTGGCCCAGTTTCTAGACCTTCAACCACAATAGGTGGCTCGCTTATCTTGGGCAGATATTAAAACATCTGCCAGGTAGTTTGTTCACCCTTACTTGCAGAGAACTCCTCCCCCTTTTCCTTAATTCTCCACCTCGCCTATATCCTCGATCACTATTACAGATTCTCTTCCATAGTCCGGATAAATAGTTTCCTGTTCCAATTACCTATCAAACTTATTTACCAACTACTTAAGTTCACATTTAGGTAAACTTAAAAACACGGGTTAACATTGTGGAGCTTCAATTTTTTTTTTTTAAAAAAGGTCAAACTTTGATATCTGAACTACATAGTGCTACTTATGCGGACACATACACGTCCTAGAATACAAAAGTTTGGCAAGTTATGCTACCAATGGCAAGGTATGCTATGAATAAACACCGCATGTGACTTATTACTCAGGTGGAGTACAAATTAGTCTGGGTTTATAACACAGAAGTCCATGGGAGGAACCCGGTCAAACTGAAGACTTATAATGCAGAATAAATTTGTTCTTCATATTCTGCATCATAGATTCTCTCTGCAAACCTTTCATTCATTAATTGAATACTTAAAGATTTTCAATTTTCTTAAACACTATAATTTTAAAGGACCTTTTTTCAGGGCTTCATTTATAAAACTTATCAAAAACGCTTAGAGCATGGGGGATTAGGTAGCTTATTTTTTATGTGGTCATTGTTCAATTGTGTCTTTAAATGTTTTCTAAGTATTCCTCCAATAATTTTCGCTCTTCGGCAAGTTAAGTATGCTTTCTAGATCTCTTGAAAATTTTTGATTATACTTAAACAGAAAATACCAGGCACTAAGGCTTTACGGTTTATTCTTAACATGCCAAAGTCGCAGATCTGCACCAAATAAAATACAGCTGGCAATCTGGCATGTTAAAAGTTAGGCTAATCGAATAAAAGGCGATTGCCTTTGTCTTTTGAAAAAGTTTGCGTTGGCCAAAACCTCCAGTTAAAAAAAAATAATAAGTACAAAGGCAGTGAAAATACAAGTCGAAGATTTAAATCTTGCAGGGAGAAGGAGCCAGGAACTAACAGGCATAAGTTAAGAAAAGATGGTATTGTGAGTATTGTGAGAATTATGGTACATGGTGATAAAGACAGCCTAAATAAGGGGTACTGTGTGATGCTCACCCTCAGCAAGGCCCTATAAATAGTTAATTTGTGTTTATTTTACGTCTTTGCAAGTTTTATCCCGGGATAAAACCTGCAGAAACAGCTATATGGGGAGGAGCTTATCGATTCAAAGAGTGCATACATTACCACGGCGCGACTAACACACGTGGAGTGGCATGCATCGGTCACGCATGGTCAGCTCCAGACCTGCGCACGTGCGATCTGATTGGTTGGCAAGAACTCAAAGTTTTTTCTTAACTTATGCCTGTTAGTTGCTGGCTCCTTCTCCCTTTAATAAAACATATCAAAACTAGCATCACTTTATATAGGAAATCATTATACGATTTGTCTCTTGGCTTTATTTCTACTTAATTAAATCGTCCGACGATTACAGTGACACAGCAATTAAGTTTGTGTTTTTGTTTTAAAATGTATGTTATGAACTCTACATGTTGTAGTACAAGTGAGCAGCAATAGAAGCAGTAGCAGAAGGGGTAATAGTGGTATAAAGTAGTAGCAGTAGTAGTTGTTGTTGTTGTGACTGATATGTTGATGATGATCATGATGATGGTGATGATCATGATGATAATGTTCATGCTCTTATTTTTGTCGTAAACCGATCAGGATCGTTATCCTTGCTATTTTTTGTATTTTTACATCATTTTGTGCACTGGAAAAACTGGGGTGTTAAATTTATCACCCAGGGTGTTGCACAATATGAATACCGGAAAGTGTTGATTATTCAATACCCTCGGTGGTAAAGCCAGTGATCTTGGTGTTTGAAATAATTCCTTTGGTGTTAAAATAACCCCCGTGGTGTAAAAATATCATCTTGTATCTATATTGTGCAACACCATGGGTGTTAAATTTAACACCCCAGTTTTTGAAGTGTGCAGTGCAACCATAATGGAGATTCTTAATATTTTTCATCGTATGGCTTTTTTTTTTATTATTATGACACCTGCTTACACCATTATGCTTTGAGATTATAATGCTTTGTCATACAGTGAGTCATTTACGGGACACTGTTGGAAATAAATTGATCATTACTGCACAAGTACCACCTCATCGTTATAATTTGCATGTTTTAACCCTGTTTCTCACAAATCTGTCACACGGATTATTTGAAATCTGACGTCTCTATCGCGATTGAAAGTAGATGTAACCGCACAAGAGTAGTAATACGATAAAACATGAAAATAAAACAAAAACGAGAAAATGGGAAAAAGGGGAAAAAATGTAAATCACATGCTCTTTATACTGGGAGTGACGATGACTACGCATAACTGTATAATGCGTTTCCGGCAAACTCGCAACATATATTCCGGCCGACATCGATGAAAGGTGGTGTTTAGAGAGAAACATGAAGAAGGCTGTTGTTAGTCCGTTGTGCTGGATATGCACAGAAATGCGCAGGTATGGCTCCAAATTGTTTGCACTCTGCACCCAGGTCTCTTCGATCGGCGGCCGCCCCGCTCCCCCGTCGATCCGTCTCGGAGCACTCTCCAAGTCTCTTACCCTCCTTTTACAAAGACTTCACTCAAAGGCGACTCCGTGAAACCATTCGTCATTTATTACCCCCTAAGTACCTTCTTCTATCCATTGATCATCTGAAGGAGTCAGGTTTAGACTCGCTATACACCGTGATTTACACAAGATGTTCCAAACGGAAGTTTATCCATTTTAGAGACCGAGCCCCGAGAGACAGACGACAAGGCAACGAGAGAGGCAAAGAGGGAGAGAGGAGATGAAAAGCAAAGACTTGTGTCGATTCGACAAAAACGAGCTAAATGATTATCCATCAAAAACTAGTAGGGGCTTGTCACATGTTTACTGTTACTTAATTCCAGCTAATATGTTATTATCCTAATGGAAAGCCATCAATAGTTGCCCAGTCAGAGCGATGGAAATACCGAACGACTTTTTCCCGCCCTTCCTGCCATCGGAAATCACATCAAGTATCGACAACATTAAAATATAAACTTACAGATTAAACACACTTTGCTTGTTACGCCTGGCGTCGTACGAGTGCCCCGCCGTTCTACGTTCGATGGTTTTTCAGTGCGCTTTAATTCCATTAAGGCCCTATGAAACTTCACTGGTGTGTTTACCCAGGGCCCATTCTCTCTCTTATAGTTTCCCCGGCTATCAAATTAAGTCATTTTCGTATCAATCTTGTATTGTATGACCTACTGGTGGCAGCCGGTTCACAATGCATCGTTCTGTCGCCCCGAATGCTGACAGTAGTTCACGCAGGGACTAAAGACCCTTACAAAACCCAAACTGTTGTTACTCCTTTATGAAATAATAAACAGTTGAATTGTTCTAGCAATATTTTGTAATTGGTGCTGATAGCTAGCGGGGAATATCATAACACAATCACTCTACCCGCTTGTCAATTGCGTCATTTGTCAATGTGTCAGACGGGCGTTTAATCGCGCGTTAACGCAGCGGCAGTGCACCCACAACCATACGGGATGGGGTTGGGCTGAAAAGGGAGAGAGAGCGAGCGTGCGCGCATAACCAAATGCGACCCCCGAAATCATTTCAATTAATTTGATTGTTAATTCTGATAATGCGTTGTGTTAAATAAACAACATCTCAATAATTCGCAATTAAACTAGACATTGGATTTAGTTAACGGGGCTCCGCGTGTTAGTCGTACTGCGAAAATGGGATTAAATACGCCAAAGAAAAGATGTCGTTTTGTAGTCGACAGGACAAAATTGTCAAATGGGATTTGATTTGGCTAATGGCGCGATAGGAGCTCTCCTTCTTCCTTTCTTCTGGTGGAAATACGATCGGAGTTGGGCGAATCGTTACTGATAGTGTAAATCGATGGGTACAAGTGGGTTGAAGCGAGTCGGAATAAATTACATTTGGCATTACTTCACTGGTTTCAAAGAACATACGCCACACTTCAAGATCTGAAACTAAATCTCCCCGAAAGTCACACCAAATTAAGTGTCTAAGGTTTTCGCGAATACAATTATGGGAAGTGGAAGAAGTTTCGGCATCACACTTTTTTGTTTGTTAGTTGCAAAACATATTTTATAAGTTACATAAAAAATGATAATTCGCCCAAAACAACGTGTAAACAATTGCAATATAAGAACTTGAACGGAACGAAACTTTATAATATAAATTCGTTATTTAAAACAACGTTACATAAAACAATTGTAAAAATAAGAAAAATACCAAAGCGAGGGCAAACAATCGACAGCCCAATTTATGTTTTGCAGATATCTTTTAAACAATGATTAACATTAGTACTGAATATATTGTGGGACTTTAGGAGAACATCATAATCATAATTTCCAAATCAAGAAAATTTATTTTCTTTCGATAACACAATGATATAATAGCGATTATAGCTATTATATCATTGTGTTATCAAAAGAAAACACATTTCGAATATTATTTGTATTGTCAACTGTTTATTTTTTCATATTTTTTTGTTTGCAGTGCTTATTTTGTATTGTTATCAATGTTGCGTAAATATTTTTTATCTAATATATTATGATAAATTGTCAAAAACAATTATTTGTTTGAATTGTCTATTTGTTGGAAATACAGAAATACATAAATAAAATCAAATTAAATCAAAAATTGAAATGATAGTAAGAAATATATCATAAAACTAGCTAGTATCGATGACAATTAAATTCTCAATGGTGATAAGGGTATGCAATTATTCGTGATTATGAAATTAGTACTCGAAGTTCGCGGTCGGTGATTATTTGTCACAATACTGGTTAACGAAGCATACACATAATATGCCTTGATTATTTTAACTAACACAGATATTCTTAAGAGACACTAAATGAAAATGGTCAGCGCCTCCTTTCACTTGTGTGTGTTTTGTCTTTTTCTCGAACGTGACAAATTGAGCTCTGAAACACCGAACGTTGGAAGCCAATTACGACGATGACCAAATCTCATAAAATTTAAAGCTAACACCAACATATTAACGGAGAAACTGATACAAATAAGATAATTACTAAGCAAACATCGGCCATAGTTTTTTTTTCTGTATCTCTCAACGCGAGCAGAAGGGAAGCCCGTTTTTTCGTAATGCGATTATAAAGTCTGCGCGCCCCAATAAAATGTTGGCGCTTTAAATTAACTAATCCTTTTACGCATGCGCGCGCCTCGCATATAGATATGACTCTCTCGGGAGGGTGGGGAGCTAGAACATGTCTTCCACCGTTCAGCTCCGTTTAACTTGCAAATATTGACAGATAGCACATCCCATCCGGAGGGTAGTCCTAATGTTTGTTAACCGCGAAAGGGATTTTAAATAAAAAGGGGGGAAGAAAATCGAAAGCTCCTTTGATGACAAATCTGTCAGATTTCTCAAGTCTATCTTGATGATTATATAAGATTTGGGAATATGGGACGCATCGTACACTGGTGTTTATTACCGACTGCGGGTTGACACGGCGTGCGACGCAAGTCTTGGTGACGTGGGTTTTTGCTACCTTAGTCTTCTTTTTTAATAGTTTGTTTAGAAATACAATATTTGATTTGACTTGGGCTGTTCTGCAGAATTTAATGATCGCTGATTAAATAGGGCGTCAACTCCCTCTGAAGATTGAAATGTTTGGTTTTCAGACGGACATATCTGCCTTCGTCTCCGCCGTACCTTTTTTTTAGGGGAAATGAAATGTAACTCTTTATTGGCATTCGTTATGACTGATATATACTTGATGTGTCAGGCTACAAAGTATACTGCAATAGCAGGGTTAAAGGTATTATAAGCAATGTTAAAATATTAGTAGTGCTATGTGTTAATTTGTTTAACACCCCCATGAAATTGCTTTTGTTGTTTAATTCGGGGAAAAACGTCAAAATTTTTCCAAAGTAAAAAGTTTAAACACTCGTGAAAAACGTCCATCACATCCTTATGATAAATAATAATTGAATTGATAAAAGTAACGTAACTAGGGTTGCCATGCAGTTACGCGTTTTTAACTCCAAAAACACCGAATTTGGCGTTAGAGAGTTCAAAATTGCACGCCAAACGGCTTTCTTGTCTTTTTATTGGGGACATTTTACAACGGGATACCTAAAAAATATTGTGAAACCTGATTCGCCCCATATTTGGATATAGGACCTATTTAAGATACAATTTCGTATTCTTTCTCAATTATTAAAGTGGTTACTATTGCAAACATCCTAAAATTTACTGACTTGTGATTTTTCTTTACGTTAGACGATGTCGAGCGAAGGGTGCTATCTTTAATAGCCGTATTCTCTTTGCCACTATCTTATGAAGATCATGGGAGGCGCTTTCTTCTTCGCTGGGTGTGGTCTTCTTTCTGAGACCGCATCAGAGTAACATTTTTGTATGTTGGAAGTCTTTCAAAACCATCAAAACCGTTAAATTCACGGGAAATATGAAACCGAATTTCGATGCTAGGGTAAATTAAACACCCCAACCCTATAGGCAGGCGAAAAATGTTAAATTTTGTGTTCCAGCCCCTCTGGTGTGGGTACCCCGGCATTGCATGGATAATCTCTAATAAGAGTGAAGCAGGTGCTGCATTTTCTTTTTTTTCTTTTTAAAAGATAGGTGATAATGAGGACAAAACAGTCCAACAATTATCAAAGTTTGGTGGGAGAGTTTGTTCAAAGTGTATACCTTCTTCCATGTATAGTGGGAAACACCGTTAGTATTAATTTATCACCCTAGTGGGGTGGCAAGGGGTCAGTCGCCACCCCAAAGAAAATATTGGGAGGGGGCCAACATGTCATTTTGCCCCCCCCCCCAATGATTTTGAAAACTTGAAAAATTCATAATATTCAATCGAAGGATATTATTTTTAAAAAGCACTGGAAAGCACTATAAAACCATTAAAGTTAGCGAAATTGTCAATTTTTCGGCGCGCTTTACGCTCAAAATTTTGCGGTGCAATTTGGCGCACGGATCGCGCCGAAAATTTTTGACATTTTTTTCACTTTTGCCCCCCTCCCACAATCCGAAACACGGATCGATGCTCCTGCTAGTTTGGCAGTGAAGTTGAGATTGACAGACAGTTGTAAAAAATACCTTTTGACCAAAGGTGGGTTAATCACATTCTGATGTTATAACGTGCTGAATGGCGAGACTACGGACATTTAAATAATTCGGATTTGTTCGCTAATTTCTCCTCGCGCTGTAAAACCCCGTGCGTATTTGCACTGCAATGTCGAAGAAGCGTTAAATATTGAAACAATATAGAATTGCCAGTCGACTAAAAGCCGAACGCTCGGCAATGACAAAACTAAAATAATATTAACGTCCTGCTAAATTTGGACCTAACTGTCATCTTGAGGTACTTAGTACCTTTCACTGGAGATTAGCAGGCGTTCCTAATCTTTAAATGGGGATTTCTTTTGAAAGTCAATTAAAGTTCGAATGAATTGAATTCGGATATGGACGCAACACGGTGATGTTGTTATTTCTTCTTCTTACAAACGGGTGGATCGTCATTCTTATCACCCAACCGTTAAAAACCCGATTGTCATGATAAAAGGCTATTAGACGAGTGATGTGTTCTTTGTCGACTTCTGTAGACACAAGAAAAACCAACAGAGATTGGAAGATGGGTCAGATGTTTGTCCCAAGATCGGATCGAAAGGAAGGCTTAACGCTGCTAATCACGGCTGCAGAAGGAAGGGGCGTGACGTTTTATTCTCCTCACTGTTTGACCAGGTATTAGCTTGAAGGTTTTTACACACTGATTAGGGCTGAGGGTTGCATTTCTTTTCGTAAAGCTTTTTCTTGAACATCATCTTGACAGAGGGACTTAAATTTAGAACCCCTGCAGAGACTGATGTTTGACGAAGAAAGTCAATATTATCAGTGTAACTTCGAAGGTAGCTTTCACCCCCAAATGTGGCAATTCTACTTGGAGTGGTCGACCCGAGGAGGATGATTTGTGAATATGACCCGCCATGTTCTTCCCTTCGGTCAGAAGTAGATCAATGCCATTTTGAAGAATTGTGTAATATGTCGGAACGTTTTAGGAAAATCAGTACATGTTAAAGGTTAGTTACATGATTGGGAACACGTGAAAATGCCTCAAAAGCCAAATGAGTTGAAATATATACCAACTGTACTCCAGCTGGAGTAAATCTCCCAGCTGGAAGGATTTGTCTCTAATTTGTTTACTTAAGGAGAATCAAGCATGAACATAGTATTTTTTTTATTAGTTTTCTCGTGCCCCGATAAAAATAAATTCCATAGAACCCTACACAACAGATTTGTCTGTCACGGGACATACAGATATGAAAGTTACTTTAGAACGAGTCAACTTTTGAATTCCAAATTTTTACAGTAGAATCCTTGCACAGTTTACCTGATTTTAGAATAGTTTCAGCGCAAGTTGAGGACTACCCCCAATCATGTCATTTACCTTTAAGAAGTACATCCAAAGAGATTTGTTTTTAATTTTACCATCAGAAAAATGTGTCGTCACTTCACTCTAGTCACTTGTGTGTGATGGTGTATGTGCAGAGAGGTGGGACTTTTAAGTCCCACCTCCCTGGTACGTGTTTGTGTGTGTATATGATGGTGTATGTGTGTATGCGTGTGGCAATGAAGTAAGGAAGATATTTCATTGATCTCTTTTTCATTATGGATGTCTGGACATTTGTGTGTGTGTGTGTGTGTGTGTGTGTGTGTGTGTGTGTGTGTGTGTGTGTGTGTGTGTGTGTGTGTGTGTGTGTGTGTGTGTGTGTGTGTGTGTGTGTGTGTGTGTGTTATGTCGTGAGTGTGTATAATGAATCGAAACCATTCTGTGAGTTTTGATAGCACAGCTATCAACATTTAAAATAGAAGGCGCGTACATGAATACTAATTTGGCTACAAGCGCTGATTACTTATATTATGTTCATATTTACTTATTTACATATATTAATTTATCTATATCCTTTATTTTTTCATGTAATTTTTCATGTATAGTACGTAAGTATTAATATATATATGTATATATCTATGTTTTTATGCATTTATAATTGTATTAATGTGGTTTAAGTAATTCTCAATTTAATATATTTGTATTTTAATTTTTTTGTATTAAAGTATTTATGTATTAATGTAATTCATAAATGTATTTATAGTATTTTTATATTTATGTATTTATAGCATTTGTATACTTATATAGTTTATGTATTAATGTATATTATGTATTATATATATTATTGTATTAATTTATGTATTATGTATTATGATTTATGAATTTTATGTATTTATGTAATTTATGTATTTATGTATTTATGTATTATGTATTTATGAATATTTAACGATATTATTATTGTATTTATGTATCTTATGTATTTATGTATTTATGTAATTTATGTATTTATGTATTTAATGTTATTTACGTATTTATAGTAATGTATATATTTATGTATTTATGTGTTTTATGCATTTATCTATTTTTGTAATCTATGCATTTAGAAATGTATATATGTATGTATTTATGTGTTTATGTGTTTTATGTATTATGTATTAATGTTTTTATTCGTTTTTTTATTTATGCATTTATAGTGATTTATTTGTTTATGTGTTTATATGTGTATGTTTACATATGTATGTTTGTATGTACATTTACTATTTACCTTTTTCTTATCAGGTGCGAAAATTATTTTGTCTGTTGTTGTTTAAATTTGTTTTGCTGTTCTTTTGTCCTAAAGCGCCTTGAGGCATTTAACCTAAAATGAGATAATGGCGGCTAATAAAAACTCTCTACTAGTATTATTTATTATTATTATTATTATTATTATATTTATTATTATTATGTATTATTCATTATTATTAATTGTATATATGTATTTATGTAATTTATGTATTTATATATTTATGTATTTATGTTTTCATGACGATTATGTAATTCATTATAATTATTTATGCAATTACTCTATTATCTGTTTTTTCTGCATACCTGTATTATCGTATTTATTCATATATGTGTCCATGTATTGAATAGTATGTTGATGTGTTCATTGTTAATATGTATTAAATATATTAATAGTGTTTATGCATTAATGTATTAATGTATTTATGTATTAATGTAGTTTATGTATTTAATGTATTTATGTATTTATAGATTTATGTATTTATGTATTTATCGTATTTAATGTACTTAATGATATTATGTATTATGTATTTATGGTATTATGTATTTATGTATTTATTATTTATGTATTTATGTATTTATTGTATTTATGTATTTAATGTATTTATGATTCATATGTATGTTTTATGTAACTTATGTTATTTAATTATCTATGTATTATATGTATTTATATTTATGTATTTATGTATTTATGTATTTATGTATATATCTCCATTTGTATTTAATAATATCACATAGTCATATTATTACAGTTTCAGGTATTATAGGTACAGTATGGTGTGTGGCATATTCTATTTATGTTTGTATTTATGTATCTTTCGTATTATAATTTTATCCATTTGTTTTTTTTACTTTTTTATTCATTTATTCATTTGTTCATTATTTTATTTGTGTATTTATTTATTCATTTATTCAGTTTATTTATGTATTTCGTTTATTCATTTGTTTACTTATTTTTTACTTATGTATTAATTTAAGCGTTTATTTATCTATTGCAGTTTCCTTTAAAAACAACTTTGCACCAATCCCGGGAACCAATCCTTAAACCATCATGAGCAGATTATAGATGTCTTCATTCAAACCAATGTGAAATACCGTGTTATTAAAAATCAGACTTTCTATCGAACTTTTTCCCCCTTTTGCAATTAGAGTATGGAAGGAAATCAATCCTTCTAAAACTGATTCCGCGAAACTGAAGGAAGATTCCCTTGGGTAAAGTTTAACATTGTGAGGGTTCAGTTTTTAAAAAAAAAAAATCAAACTGTGATATCTGAGGTATACATGATAGTGTTTGAAAGGACAAAGGAACAACCTACAATACAAAACTTTAGAAAGTTTTGCTGCCACTTGCTAAATATATGCAGATGACAAATGAACGAATGTTGTGAGGACAAACATTAAATAACATCGCAGTCTGTGGGAGGAAACTGGAATCTCCGCTCATTAATTTTTCCTTTTAAAAGTGCTTATTCATCGTTTTCAACCACAATATTTTTCAATGTTTCATTTTCAGACCTCAAATTGTTAAGAACTGGAACATTGTTAAACAATGTTTTTAAACTTCTGCTGGAGTTTTCAAGAAGATTAACCACCAAGTACCAAGGGTTGTCTGTTTTTTTTTAGAAGAAACTGCTGTTAGAGAAAAAAAAGTCATTGCCTCACAGTATTGTATGTTTAGTCCCACTACACTGTTCACGTCTACGTGATAATAGCAACAGAGAAACAATGAATACTGACAGATAGTCACAAACACACACACACACACACACACACACACACACACACACACACACACACACACACACACACACACACACACACACACACACACACACACACAGATACATACACACTCATACACACATACACACATATACATACACACTCATACACACATACACACATACACACGCTAACAAATGCTTACACACACATACAAACGCGTTATATGTATATTTGTAGGCATGTTTATATGTATGTTTGTGTTATATATATATGTATATATGCATGTTTGTTTGAATGTATGTGTAAGTATGTATACATGGCATTCTTGCGACCCCTTATCGCATACCAAAATGCACAATAACAAAACGTAACAAGATATAACACCCCTTTACCGTAATCCTAGTATACGATTACCACAAAAATAAGAATTGTCAGTAATGTATTATTTTTGTCTTACAAACAAGTAGCGGAAAACGTGTATGAAAAAAGTGATGTTTGGTGCTGCTATACCCCCTTAAACCCACCTAATTTTTCATCGAGAAATAATGAGAGAAAAGAAACAGACACATATTCTATTTGATATTTTACTTTAATTATCTACATTTCATAAGAGCCAACAGCTTATAAACAAATTATACAAAGATTCATCTTTCATATTTAACATATATATATACAAACAAAGCATATATAATTCATCTGCATATTATGTTTTTAAATTAACGTGCATTGTATTTTCAACTAAATTCGGAGATAGCCTCTGAATACTGTAAACACTGATATTGTCTTTCTCTTGGCATGCTGCTATTGTGTTCAGAAAGTATGTATTATTTCTTGATGTTTAAGATATATATGATTTTATCATCACGTTACAACTGGGCAAGTTTACTTCAATATTTGCATATCAACGACATTAGACCCTACTTCTTAAATTTCTCAGATCTCAAGAAACAAAGAACATCGCAGCGAAGGGAAACTTGTCTTCATTCGTGGTTAAATACTAACCATTGCACTGCTATTAAGATTTATTTGAAGTTGATTACTGTGAACAACAATCTCATTGTTATAATTAAGGCTCGCAGTAACTACGTTACATGAATGCAGCATTCGCTTATTTCTTACACTTACAAAAGTAAAGCATTTGAAATAAAGATCAGGCCTATTTATAATAATATCGAACCGAATAGGCGTTTTCAAATAATTTAATTGCGGCAATTTGAATTTGATTTGTTTATACTTCTGTTTTGTTTATTTTTTGAAAGTATTTTATTTATTTAAATTTATTTATTTATTTAATCTTATTATTTATTTATTTATTTATTTATTTATTTTATTCGTCTTATTCAAAGCTCGAGGCGTAATCCTTTCAGAGCCCAAGACACCTGCTTTCAAAGAGACCTCTGTTCAGCAGTAAAAAGACAAAAATTGATTACATCATTCTCCTTGGTGTTTCTTAACACGTTTAACAAACCGTTTCCACACCTGTGTAAAAAAAAATCGTGGAAACGAAATTTTGAATATTCAAGTACATCAAATAAATAAAGTTATTCAAATTAGTGCCACTTAATCTAACAACGTATGACATGATTTCATAATGATATTCCAGCAATTTGAAATTGTAGGAAAATCTGGAATTTTGGATTTTCAATTTAGTCTATTTGGTTAAGCATGGTTAATGTGAACAAGATTTCACACAACATAGTTGCTTCAGTTTAAGAATAGACTTGGCATAAACTGAAATTTAATTTAATATATCGTAAAATGGGAAAGGGAGCAATTCCTGTGTATTTTGCTCCACTAAACTTGTGTCCACATTTCTGTAATAAGAATGATATGGCAATGGTGTAATCTCAAATTTTTCGATACATCACACTGCGTTGAAGAATTGCCGATTTTTTTTTAATTGGCTTTCTTACTGGCACAGAATAAAATTATTACCTCATTAATACGTTATACGGAATCTTGGAACTACTCTTTCCACTTTATTTTCAGTATCATAACTTAAAACACGTGATCAATTTCAATAGGAATAAATAATCATTTAAATTAGTGACAAAGGTGACATTGCTTTTGGCATCTAGCGATTAGACTACTTGCATTTTTCATCAAAAGTGCAAAAATTAAACAGTTGCTCGTTGTCTGATAATCTAGCATAGTACACAAAAATAATCTTTGGCATCGATTCCTACAGTTCTACTGGATGGGGACGAAATGCATTAGAACGATCTAGTTACTACGTGGATATGTTGATGTCACAGCTGTCCAATGAAGAGCACTGAAAACAAAGATATATTTCTTCACATCTGATGCTTTTCACAAATGTTTTAATTAGGCTGGCCATTCGATCTTACTTTTTTTTCGAGATTACGCAATATAAAACTATTATTCTTCGGTTCGTACAACAGTGTGTACGATTCTTGATTTGATTGTCAAAGTTTCTCCATCTCGATTTAGGAAACGCTTTTTTGATTTACTCTACTGCAAGCAACAGATCAGAAATGCAAGACAGGTCAAGACATAAATTCAAAGTTCAGTTGTTATTCTAGTCAGCCATGTTGACTCCTAGTGCGGCTGCGTGCTGCTTAGCACGCATGCGTAAACTTTCGATGCTGCTGGCGTGAACGTTATGTCCTACCACCGGTGAAGATACAGCGGAATGTAGCATGGATGGTGCCGAGGGCCAGTTCAGAGCAGCGGGTAGATGGTGCGCACTGAAAAAGGCAGCAGGGAGCATCGAAGGGTGACGTTCGAAACCGGGAAGATATCCCATCGGGGCGCCGAACGTCGATCGCGGGAAGAAACCGGCCGAGCTGACGTCGATGAATGGGGGTCTGAAAGCGGGCAGATTCAGCGCTGTCTTTGAAGTAATGACATCCATACCCGTCGAAGTAGTACATTCAAACTTTTCTGATGGTTCTGAAGGAGGAGAATATCAAAGTGAAACAATAAATTCAATTACTCATTCAAACTATATCTCCTTTTTTTCTCGAAAGAATCACATTGTGAACGTATCACATACTTTTGCATTAATGTATGTGAGTTACTACTTTCCCTTTTCAGGTGTACTATTTACTTTCCTTTGAAATTCATGTTCATGTTGTTCTTAGTTCATTATTGTTATTCAATATTGCATTATGGTAGTAGTAGAAGTAGTAGTTGTTGTAGTTGTAACGGAAGTAACAATAGTAGCAGTCGTAGCAATGTAAGAGCAGTATACTAGTATTCATTATTTTTTTCAACATAATCATTCTTCTCCATAAGCGATCTTCCAACTGTATCATTATCCCATCATCATCATCATCATCATCCCAAGGAGGTATAAATCGTTTCTTCTTTCTTCACTTTTTTCTTCTTCTCCCTTTCTACTCCTTTTTCTTCTACATCTATTTTTCTTTTTTTCTTTTCTTTTTCTTCTTCTTCTTTCTTCTTCTTCTTCTTCTTCTTCTTCTTCTTCTTCTTCTTCTTCTTCTTCTTCTCCTTCCTCCTTTTCTTCCTCTTGTTGTTGTTCTTCTTCTTGTTCTTCTTCTTCTTGTTATTCTTATTCTTCTTTTCCTTGATCGTTTTCTGAATGTTATTTGACGTAAGTAATCAACTATAGAAATAAATGCGTATACACATGATCCACACAATATCTAACATGATTCGGAAAAAGAAATTGGTTCATAAGCGTAATTTTCATAGCTACATCAGGAAAATCAACAAAAGAGAATACTCACTTTCTTGAGTGTTGGAAGCCGGTGATGAAACTGAATAGGTTTCGTGGTCCTTATCGTGTGTTCCCCGGCTGCAAAGCGAAGACCGTTCCACGTCTTCTTCCTCCTCCTCCTCTTTCGTGAGTCTTGTCCTCTCCAGGTCTCGCTTCTCACCATCGACCCGGGGATCTTTTCCGACATCGTCGACGTCGTCGTCGTCTTCGTCCTCGTCTAGTTTGTCACTACCATCGACATCGACGTCACAATCTCTAGGCATGACGTCACCCGTTTGTGGTGACATCATCGTGGTATGCAGATGGTCTCTGCTATAGTCTTTCGCGTGCGTCGATGACCTTTCGTCCATGTCGTCTTCGGGAAACTTCGTCGTTTCGGGTGTCATCGTCTCCTGTTCGGCTCTATCGTTCGTGTCACGTGACTCGTCCTCGCAGTCGGTAAGCGACTTGTTTCGTTGTTGCTTCCTGAATTTGGCTCGTCTGTTCTTGAACCAAACCTGTAAAACAATATTAAAGCCATGGCAAACTACATCATAATTATGTTTCTTCTATACTTGGCTAAAGTGACATTCTATAGTAAATGTAATACTTTCAAAGATAACATAAATTTGCTTTCCATAGTCTCTTTCAAACTGAATTTTTTAATTGAATTGAATTGAATTGATGTGTAGCATATCGTAAAAGAAACCCATTGATTTTGTTTGTTTTTCCATGTCTAGGCTATTATACTTTTACGAGTTCGCACTCTCTGACTGTCCGAGACAGAACTTAATCTTTCGTCGTTAGTATTTCCAACTTCAAATGCCAACGTTATAAGTTACAACTAATGCACGCTAACATTGTGGAGCTTCAATTAAAAAAAAATGTCAAACTGTGATATGTGAGCTACACAGTAGTGTTCAAATGGACAAAATAAACACCCTAGAATACAAAGGTTTGGAAAGTTATGCTGCTACTGGCAAGATATGCATGAATAAACAATTTACACTCGGGTGGAGGATAAAATAACCTATCTGCACACAGTATGGGAGAAAATAGAAAGGTGAATTCGGTCAATTTTAGTGCTTGTAGATTTTCACTTTTTTGAAGCACTTACTCATCATTTTCAAATACAATTTTTTCGGGGCTTCATTGTTTAGACTTTATCAGAGACATTTAGAGCATAGAGGATTATGTAGCTAACAGTTTTTTAAACTGTGGTCAATGTTAGCCTGTGGCTTTATATATTTTAATCAACACTTTCCATTTTCTTGAGGAGCCCTTTTTTTACTTGAGCTTGAAATCATACTTCACATGTGGTAATCAAACAATTTTATGAAATTCAATCAATTCAATCAAGGGTTAATTTTAAAGATAATGTTAATAAGGGCAAAGGCTGAGTTGAGGCAATTAAAACATGTTTGAGAAAGTTAAGAAAATGTACATGAATATACGCACAATTTTAAAACCATGATGTAAAACAGAAATAGTATATGATACGATTGAATATGTGCTTCTTTTACAGGTCTTTCCCTACATAAAAGGCAACATACTAAATAAATGTCAATATATATTTGTTGTTATTGTGCAGGATTATGTGATTTTATGTATATTTTCCTTTTATTAAAACTATTAATGGAATTTATTCGATTTTTTTTCTTATTACCTTCGTCATCAATATGTTGATTGGTGTTTGTCTTTTATCAAATTTAAAGTTAAATTTTGTAATAAAACTTGTTGATAAATACAATTGTAATTTGTGTACACTTGATATTGTATATATATATATATATATATATTCCTTTGCAATGTTTGAAACAGTTGTAGAAATAAATGAAATGAACATGAAATGAAAAAAATACCCCACCTGAATTCGAGCCTCGGGCAAGTTGGTGCACATGGCAAGTCGTTCCCTCATAACTACATCCGGGTAATGTGTCTTGGAGAAAGTTTTCTCCAACGCTGCTAGTTGCTGATTGGTGAACGCAGTGCGACTGCGCCGTTGCTTGCGATGGGCCCCGTACCGAGCCTCGAGAATAATATCTGCTTTTGAAACGATAGGTGAAAAGAAAAAGATATCTGTAAATATATAGAAAACTCATTACAACAAAAGATGACAGATTCAGTTTATATGTTCAAGGCCGATGATGTATCATATGAGGAGGGAACAGAGATAACTGACTTCGGCATACAGATCTCCGGAGTTCAACGAATTAAGCGTTACAATTTGAAATCGCTCAACCAATCTAATTTGATTTGAATCTATATACATTGGTTTTTATATTTGATTATGTGTTGGTTTTGAAAGGATCCTCGTAGCGAGATAATTCGTCGATGTTCAATAAGCGCGTAAAATACATAAGAAGCCGACCCAGAACTCTGAAATAGCGCGCTCTGCCGCACGTCACGATTGAGCTTTAATTAATGGTAATTGCAATCTCTTCTTAGTTATTTGGCCTTTCACAAAGGGCATTATTCATCGAAATATATTATGCTGTTTGGAATCATTCCCTACCATATTTTACTGCATGTATGTGGACAATAATCGTACAATATATCCATCTTTGGGTGTGGGTGTTCAACTTCGTATGAGTGTTTGTTATAGCATTACAACATTATACAGGAAACTAGCAACCTAACCCACTCTAAAATTTCTCGAAAAAGCCACCTTTGGTGTTTTGACAAGAGGGTCAATGACGCAATTAAAGCTTTAAATGATAAACAGGCAGTATAAAGTGTACAAAGTGTTTGTTTGTTTGTTTGTTTGTTTATTTATTTGTTTGTTTGTTTTTGGTGAAAAACGTCAGTTGAACCAAACAACCGTTGCAAGTAATTTGAAACAGATTAAAAGGCCTCAAATTGTTGAGACAGTAATTTGCTCCGTAAAATTAACAGTTATAATAATCTGACTAATCACATTTAATCCATATACGGTATGGATTATTGCACCCTATTGAAAGGGTTATAGAAATATAAACAGAATGCAAAAAGAGAATTTTATAATTAAAATGTAAGCTATCACAGGTGGTATGTGTGTAGAATCTCATGATTGTATATTAGATGGCACATGTTATGTTTACTTAGTGTTGCATTAAAAAAAATCTTTTGACCATGATTTGTGTGAGAACAATAAAAATAGCTAGTATTTTGTGCAATGTTCCCATGAAATGTTCGGAAAAATCCACGAATATTGGGGTCTAATTTGCATTAGGAAGAATTACTAAAATTTAGTCAGATTTGAAAAACATTCCGGTCACTCAGCTTTTTACTTAGTTTATTGTTTGTATTGAGTTGTGACGATGTTATATTTTTAATACCTTAATGTAAAGAATTATACACGCTATGTCTTGAAAAGGGGTATTCAGTTTACGTGCATAGCATTACAAAGTCATATACTCAATGAAATCTCCTCCTGATCAATCTTATTAAAGTACTGTGTAAGTTATATATTAACTTAAAAATAAGTCTATGTATGTACATGTGAATACATAAGTGATTATGCATTTATTCCTATTTGATGTTATTTAATTAAATAAAAACAGCGATAACATAATATATTCTGGAAACAAATGCTTGCAACGGAACAAAGGATAAGAATCAGATTGTTTCTCTCCTTTTTTTTTTGCAAGCTATAATCAACGTTCCTCCACTCCTTTACAATAAAAAAACGAGCAGTCTCCGTACTTAGGTTGTTATTATCTGCACACTGAGGTCGTTTGAAATATATTAATGACAGCATATACCCGCCGTTTTGTGGCATTCTATGAAACGCAATCACACACTCATCGACACTTGCCCCATTATTTATACATGACTCATTCGATCACCGCTTGTCGAATTGCTTTTCGAATAAAAGTCCCCGATCGACTCAATAACTAC
>JZLH01S0252270.1:120517-131174 GCA_001188425.1 Eucidaris tribuloides
AATTTGTGCAAAATACATTTCTTAGGTAAAATTTACACAATAAATTGTGGAGTTCCTATTTTACATTTTTTTTGCATTTTTTACGTAATTTTTGTAAAAAAAAAAAATCTGTGTGTATGGCTTTAAAAATGTTCTCTTTCATTCATGTCACTAATTTAGGTTTATGCTATTTTTTATAATACATGCATGAATCTATATATTTGTATTTGTTCATATATGTCTTATATTTTTATCAAATTGAAAGAATAAATAAACGGATTGAATTGAATTGAATATTCCATGATTGCAGCTAGATATCCAAGTTATATATTCCCCTTAAAACTGTCCTCTTATATGCATGTTAGGATCATTGTTTTGTTTCTCTTGCATTTTTATATTCCATGATTGCAGTTAGATATCCAACTTAAAGGTAAATGACATGATTGGGGTTAGTCCTCAACCTGGGCTGAAACTACTCTAGAATCAAGTAAACTATGCAAGGATTCTCCTGTGAAAATCTTGTAGTCAAACGTTGACTCATTCTAAAATAAACATCAATCGCAGCAGGGAAACCTGCTGTGTGGCTCTCTATGGGGCTTATTCTTATCGTACCGGGATAAAATTAAAATACGCCTTATGTTTATGTTTGATTCTCCGTAAGTAAACAAATTACAGGCAAATCCTCACAGGTGGGAGATCCGCGCCTGCTAGTGCATAGTTGGTACATATTTCAACTCATTTGGTTCTTGAGGCATTTTCAAGTGTTTCCAATCATGTCACTATAACCTTTAATATATTTCCCTTTAAACTTTGAGGGTATGAATGTATGTTTTCTTTAAAAAAGAAATACTTGCATCCTGCTTTTTTTTCATTTCTGTGGTCATATCATGTCTATTCTCGCGTTTATCAAAATATGTATGTATCATCTCTGTCATTCATTTCATTTTCATAAGTATGATGTACAAGTGTCATATCAGAAATTTGCGCTGATATATATTTTTTTTCTTGAAGAAATAATCGATTGTTGTCGTCCGGCGTAATGATGTATAACTTTGATTGTTAAAGTTCAATAACAATCGTTAATATTCTTTGAACCGAAATAGGTCTCGGCATTTAAAAAATATCACGGTAATAAACCCACATAAATACTTATGATGACATCGCCCATTCCTCTGAAAATGGGAGTATATGCACCGTTTTGTCAAAGCCGTAAACTTGATTGAAGACCAGTGTAAGAACCAAGTACATAATAATAATTCTGTAAACTTCCTCTGACAATAATAGTCGATTTTGGCCTGAAAATCGACTTAATTACAGGCAAACGTTGGCCTTCTTGCTTCGTCTCGGTATAAAGCACACGCTCATATCCCGTCATGCATTATATAATAAGAAGCGCCAACATAAACGTACAAGCGATATTTCCTGTTACTGAAAGGCGCATAGACATGTTTCTATGCAGACTGGGAGACAGCGGACCAGCTATGAGTGATGTTTGATTATCCAGTACAATTATACTTAATATCGCTTCGAAAGGTACAGAGAAGAGCCTTTGTATGGGGTCATATTTGCGCAAATTAAGGTATACACGCGCGACGTTGCGTCGATCTCTCGCAAAAAAAAAAAAACATGTACATCGCTGTCGCTTCGTATTGTTGCAGCACTGCGGGAGAATGAGTGAAATAATGATAATGTTCTGTTGCTATTTAAAGTTTGAAGTCTAGCGAAAGTCTTTTAGTTTGTAAAGTATGGAAAGATTATGTCCGTGTTTTCCAGACAAATATGAGTTTTAATTTTTTGCCATCATTAAGAATGAGGAAATCTAAACAAATGTGTGATACCGTGCAATATGCATGTCATTAAAAATTAAAATGGTATATTTAAGATGCAACAATATTGCTGTCACTTTTAAAGATGAAATGTGACTAGATGCAGAATGAATGTCTCAAGCTCAAATTACGGAGAAAAACATATATTTCAGTGAAGATATTATGTATACAGATCAAAGGGATTTATAGCGATTTGATACAGATTAACGAGGCCCCATACATATCCATAATTATCCAGCCTAACCGTTCACGATGGTGGTCTCCAGCGTTCAATTTTATCTCATTTATTGAAAAACAATTACTACACTCTTAAAAATCCCGGGTCAGACTGACTCGGTATAGGAATCCGTTGGGGCACACTCGGAAAAGGGACAGTTTCAACCAAATTGCGGGTCAAGGTTGACCACTTGGATTTTCGTCAAACTTGACCCGGAATGTGGTTGAAACAGACCCTTTTCCGAGTGTGCCCCCAGCGGATCCTTTCTCCGAGTCAGTCTGACCCGGAATTTTTAAGAGTGTATATATTCTGATCATATTTGTATATTCTGTATATGTTAATATGTTAATCGTAAAGTATTATTTCACATGATTTTCTACTTGTGTAATACCCTTTTTTAAAATCACATCGATTATATTTGTCATTTTTGTACTTTTTGAAAACTGAATTTGTATTTGTTTGAACGCAGAAATAAAACTAAATAAACAAATAAATAAACAAACTTATCACAGGGTAACACACGTTGTGTCGGCTGCAAGTTCTTGCCGCTATAGTGACCCCCCCCCCCCCTTAGTATACAAAAAAAAATGTTCGAGCCCAGATTTGGGGAAGGGCAGAGCCGCTATATAAGTCATTAATTTTGCCACATATCCCTGCCAAAATAGGGATACCCCTTCAACCCCCTGAATCTCCATTAATATACACACAACAAAAAAGTAACTACCCCTTTTTCAAAAACCATAATTTTATAACGAAATGGGTTTTAGTAAAATATTTGGCAGGAGTATTCCTAAACTCATTGACTAACTTAGGTATGAATATGTGATTGATCCGTCAAGCCATGCATGAGTGAGCATGCATTAAAGGCAAAAATGTAACTTTTCAAAAGTCACAGCAGTCATCTCTTATGCCAAAATAATGGTAAATGATGGCATTTTTTGCTTTGTTCATAAAGTGTGCTCACTCAACCATGACATGGTTAAAACCTCTAATGTTCGAACAACATGTAAAGATACATTTTGCTGAAAAATACCGGATTTAATTTTTTCAATAAATTTAATGGATTTTACAATTTCAAAATGAGAAATATGGAAATTTTTAAATTGAGCTCATTGAAGCGTAAAATATGCGAATAGTGCAAGGGGAGGTGTAAGAAGGGTCAAACGATAGATGATTAACATATATAGCGCTTAATTATTCACCAGAAACAAAATTTGTCAAAATCCCGCATCACAAATTCACCAAAATGACCCTTGTGACTTTTGAAAAGTGACATTTTTGCCTTTAATGCATGGTCACTCATGCATGGCTTGACGGATCAATCACATTTTCATACCTAAGTTAGTCAATGAGTGTAGGAATACTCCTGCCAAATTATTTTGCTAAGACTTATTCCGTAAAAAAGTTATGGTAGTTTGAAAAAGGGGGTAGTTATTTTATTTTTTTTTAGAACATATCTTCAATCTCGCAATCTCGACATCTTGTATTGGCCCATATTTGTCATATCTAAATTGCTTTGCGTCATAAAAATTAAAGATGTTTATCAGAAAACTTATCGATGCACAATTACGTTTTGGTATCTATCAGTTTATTGATTGGTTGGTGATGTAAAAATTTTCACTAGACTGTCTGTTTCCTCTTCCTTGTAATTATTGGTAGTTAATATCCAATGTTGCATATTGGTCATAATAATGTTGTTGTTTTTTTAAGGATGTGATGACATTCAAACTTCACAGATATACTAACATTGCTATAAATGCAACTACTACATCGTAGAAATTAAATAAGAATTTACGGTAATTAACTCGTCGTCGTCGTCGTCGTCATAGCATACTCTAATCAGAGCGTAGCTTCCCTTACGGCAGCGTGGTACAATCGTCTATTCTGAGCCATTCTAGTTGCTTTCTCCATTGTACCAAATGGCTCCCTCACTGTTCTGCCCATCTACATCTAGGTCTTCCTCTCACCTTCCCGGGAATGTGTGCCCCAAGGACTCTCTTCTCCATACCATCATGTCTCATGATATGACCAAAATATCCCAGCTTCTGTTTCCTCACATATTGCAGTAGCCAGTCACTAGGCACATTGAGCTCATTCCTGATGTCTTCATTTGTCCGTCGTTCCACCCAGGGGACTCTCAAAATCCTGCGATAACATTTGCTTTCAAAAGCAGTGATTTTTAGCTCATCGGCCTTCCGTAGCACCCAAGCTTCGCAGGCGTAGGTTGCAATGGGGAAGATGCAGGCTCTGAGGACTCAAAGTTTCGTCTGCTTTGTCCTGTCCTTACCACAGTTTCTTCATGTTGTTGAGTGCCTTCAAGCCCAGCTAGTCGGCTTTTAATTTCCCTGCCGTTGTCACCATCTTTCTGAATTCTTACCCCAAGGTACTTGAAATGAATGATCAACCTCCTCCAGTATTGAGTTGTCAATACTAACTCCTCCATCATTTCCACCCTCTTCTTATAACTTTCGTTTTTGACGCATTCATTTAATTAATTACACTGTAAAAAAAATGGTGTTTTAAATTTATCAGCAAAAGTATAGTGACCAATATTAGATACCAGATTTTCTTGATAAACTTATGATGATGATAACAATAATGATGATGATGATGATGATGATGCATGATAACACCATCATCATTAACTGATATTATTATTATTATTATCATTATTATTATTATTATTATTATTATTATTATCATCACCATCGTCATTATCATCATTATTATTTCAAATCTCAAAACTAGAATATGAAATGATTGATTGATTGATTGATTGACTGGTTGATGATTGATTGATTGATTGATTGATTGATTGATTGATTGATTGATTGATTGATTGATTGATTGATTGATTGATTGATTGATTGATTGATTGATTGACTAAATGATTGAATGATGGACTAGTTGATTATTGTAGGCCTACCAAATTTCAATAAACATAACAATACATACAACGGTCAGTAAATAATCGAGATTTGTACGGAACTTATACAAAGCAAAGATTGCAGTGTAGAGGTCTCAAAATAAACGTCTTACTTAAAAAAGTAGCTTATAAAAAACGACGTTGAAAGGAAAAACAAGAGCAAAAAGGAAACTTACAGATGAAATTTAGTTCAAAAGACATCCTGCATAATACATTGAAATATGTTGCACCGTAAGCTTATTACAAAAAGGCCCCGTCACCTTAAAGACACTATATAACACCGTGGAAGACCCGTTTAAAAAATTGTCGAATTTTGCTATCTGACATATTTGACAGTGTTTGAATGGACAAATAAACACCCTAGAACACAAAAGTTTGGACAGTTATGCTGTCACTGGTACAATATGTGCAGATTCAAATTGGCACATTAATTTTATATCGGGCGATAGGCAATTCTGCAACACAGTAGTCTATGGAGAAAAGCTGGAATGGTCTCTCAATGATTTTCACTTTTTTACAGCACTTAATGATCGTTTTACACTGCAATTTTTTCAGGGCTTCATTTTTAGACTGTATCAAAGACACTAGTAGCATGGGGAATCATGTAGCTCAGATTTTTTAAACTGGAAACATTTTTATACAGTGCCTTTAAGGCCACCGCACACTATGCGATTTTCAGTCGCACGACTTACCGATTTGCATCTGAATAAATCCCGGAAATAAATCAGCGTGTACGGAAATATAAGCTTTGTTTTTATTTCGCGATCCAAGTCGGTGCAGTCGTACGACAAAAGTCGTGTAGTGTGCGGAGCTTTAAAGGCAGTGAATCTCATTTGCACTCCTCCCCGAAGAACAGGAAAAGATCACTCATGCCCTCTGGCTATTGATGAAAACATGTCTGTGAAATCTGGGGATCTGTGTTTACCTACAATTTGAAAAATGTGCAAAATAAACAATGGCCGTTTAGTGTACTTTCTATGCTGGGAATTTTTGCCTCTCGAGAAAAAAATTAAAATCAGAGCCTAACGGTTACTATAATTTCATTTACACTGGGTTTCCAGCTCCTATACTTTGGTAAAGATTCTCAGACGGTATTTTCTTCTGTAAACCAGTGTGTTTACGCAATGTTAACCGGTTGGAGACTAAGTACGAGTTAACTCGTGCTGGGTCTATGGAAAATGCGTGTTATAGCGAAATCAAATCGTCTCCAACGGGTCAATTTTTAGGCATGCAAAAGAGATGCCCGGCCTTTAACAAAGGAGTGACGTTACACAGTGGGTAATGATCCGATTCATTTGGGGGTCAGAAACGAATGATCAAAATCATTTGGAGAGTCTGAAATGAACATACACACACATTTATTAATGTAAGCCTGTACCATGATCAGATTCCCCAATTTGACGCAATTAACGTATTATATGCAAAATATACATAATTCCGGGACACCCTTGATATAAAAGATTATATCGGAAAATGAAAAACAAACGTGGAATACCTAGTATACAACGAATATCAAAAGTAGTTTAGATTTTCTTTGAATATCAAGGATTTATTAACACGTCAACTGTTTGCCACTTTCCGTTCTCTAATGAAATTTATCATTTTTAAATTTGCACCGACAAATTAATTGTTGGTTATTCCTCCTCCACTTTTCCAAATTTCATTTCTGCAGTACACCTTATACACTCAACCCCCTACATCATCCATTGAATACTGTCAGCTTCCAGACGGAAAATTCTTTTCTAGACCGTAACCACGAAGTTAGTAATGGGCAATTTGTCATTTTAAATCTGTTGATTCTGGGACATATTATGACACTATAGCAATGACCACTCGTATTTAAGAACGTGCATGGCCTAATGGCTAATACTTTTGCTCTCGAAAGGACTTCCGGTTTTTTGCCTTTAAGTGTCTTGATGTTTCTATGGGTAATGCTGATTGTTGATTAATGGTAATAATTGTCGCGTTGGTCCATCAGTGTTAAAAGCTTCCATATTTCCGATTTGTTATAAGTAATTTAATGAAAATTAACTAAAAATAGGAACAATCAATTAAAAATAATGTATCCTGCCTTAACGGTAAAGTCACCACCCAAGTCTTCTTGTGAACTGGAAGAAGATGATTATTCTGTATTAGTTTTTCCCCTTCATCCTTCATCGTTACCATCAAATGACACAAACTTAAATTTCCACAATTTGACGATTCCTTATCTGACAAGTAAATGTAGTGTCCACAAAATAATGAGTTTATTAAACGTGAAATTTATCGTTATTAGCTGTCCATTTAAACCTTGTACCTAATATTCTGTTTCCTTACTTGCTACAATTTTTGTTAACATCACAAATGTGTTAAGTCTATGTTTCGCAGAGTGCTGGATTTCGGTTCCGGGGCTTTGAAAGAGTGCATCGACAGAAATTGAAAGAAATATGCTGGAATTTTTAAATAAACTACCCCATTTTCACATTTTAGAACAAATGAACATAATATATTTTCCAATACTTTCTTTCAACCTTGTCAACGATTTTTTTCTGTTTATTTATGTTATGAATATGTATTGATGTGTGTTTCTGTACTGACGTTTATTATAATGCCTCATGCAATTAAAATATCTTTTTTTTTAGTTGTTAGTATATCTAACTTGCCTGAACATTGCATATTATATTTGTAATATTTTGAATTGATGCTTTCTGCGTTTGTGCTTCTAATTGGTAGATTTGTATCTACCAATGAAAGAAATAAATTAAAAATTATATAAATAAATTTGGAACTGAATTAATGTTTCATAAGTAACCCATATCGATAGGACGGTACGATGAGTTACAGTATTGAAATTATAATATATTTAAATATTGTTTGAAATTGCCGACGAAGATTAACCCACTAAATAAAATGCACAAATATTTATTGTCCATTACTGAAATAATATGAACACAATTATTGGGTTATAGGTTGGATAGTGCACTTGGGGGCACTATACCCCAAAATAAGATTGAGACAAAGTATATTTCAGTGTGAGCTTTTTAAACGAGTTAATGAAACGACGTGTTATTTTTTAAAGATTTAAAGTTTTCGTAAAATCACTATCCCTATACAATTACTTTGATTTAAATGCCTACACATGAGTCAATAAAACGATCAAAACAGTCAAAATGATCTTTGTCAACATTAAATCTTTCTCTAATAAAAACAAATGTTCATCACACAAATTGTCCCTTCCTCCTCCCCTCCCCAAAAGCAAATATTAATTACGTCACTGCAGACAATGTCTCCAATACAATCATTTTATCACAGAAAAAAAGGTGTTACCTAATTGTCCATGCTATACTTGACTCTGACAGGGTCTAAAGTGAATCCCTGGCAAAATAATAATTAAAAAACGACCATTTAATGCTTCAAAAGGAGTAAAAATTTACGAGTACCCAGTTTTTCCACATCCATCTCCCCCATAGACTGCTTAATTGTTACAGTTGAGAGAACACCTGATGTATAAGTCACGTGTAATATTCAACCCTACAGTATACGGTATCTTGCTAGTGGCAGCAAAACTTTCCAAAGTTGTAATCTAGGATGTTTATTTGTCCATTCAAGCACCATTATTGTTGTTGTTGTTATTATTATTATTATTATTATTATTATTATTATTATTATTATTATTATTATTATTATTATTATTATTATTATATATTTGGCATCATTCAAATTACAATAGAATACATTGCATTCAAAATATGTACATGAAGTATATTCATATCCAGCTGCTGGTGTGCATGTCAGGGATGCCAAGGTAAGGAAAAGTGAATTTAAGCACTTTGACACTCAGGACTTCCATCCCAAACTGATCATGCACACCAGCAACTGAATAGATCAAGAACATTGTATCAGTTATTATACATTATACGGTAAAACAGTGGCAATTAATTTAGATAATCAACAAAATACCCACAAAGGGCAGAATCATGTAAGTTAACTGCAACACAAGCTGTATTACCCCCCCCCCCTATCTAATCAAATAATATTGCAGTGTATGTGTAAATGTAGAGTAAAATTTACTTAAAGACTGCATGATATTAGTTAAAAAGCAAGAAGTTTGAGAAAGGGCCAGCATGTAAATCTCAGCAGATAGCCTATTACAACTACGTAGCTCAGATATTAACATTTTTTTTTTACTGAAGATAAACAATGTTAAATAGCCTCTTTAAATTACGAGAAAACAGGAAGGAAAGAGGAGGATAGAGAAGGGGAGCAGAGGGGAATGGCGTTGAGTGGAGAGGGAGGGGAGGGGGAGGGGGGAATGGGGAAGGAGTAATTCAAGACAATCGTACTAAGAGAACTACAAATGAATCATCGGCTTCTTGTATTCTATATCACACTTACTTTGATACAAATGTGCTGGGCACGTAATGCAACAATCCTTAGAAGGTAAAAGTGGCTCCGAGTCTCGAATTGCAAATAGCACTTGCCAATACCTCATTCTATGCGTTACGCCATTAGAGGGCAGTATAATGTGTCAAATCGAGCTGCGTGTCCATATTCTGTGGGTTATTTTGGATGTACGTTTTAAGCCGTAAACCTATCGGATAAATTGGTCTTGAAATAAATCTTTAAAATTATAGAAATCGCTGCAAAAAATGTTGAATCAAATCAGAAACTGAGTAATTTATTCTTTGAAATTAGAATCACTGAATACCGAGAATATCTAATACTGGTACAAAAAGTAAATTTAGTGAGTGTAAAATTTTGGTAAATGCCCAAAAATTAACTTATCTCGCATTACGTTTGTAGATAGACCTATATCATCTATAAATACCCTGAAAATTGCACAACCCTGAAACACTTCATTTTTTAAAGATTTTTTTAATGTCACTGGCCCCATACATTTGCGACTAGTGGCAAGTGCTTGCTGATCATTTCAAAATTAGAGTATCATCCTAAACAATTTTCGGTAGGTTTTATGCTTTTCTAATAACTAGCGTGACGATATCACATTCAATCAAAGACTGATAAAAACATGTTTATTTCGAATCAAGCTGTACCCTGACTTCAATGTCCTAAACATGAATTAGTTTGCTTTTATATTTACAACATAAAACGCCTTACAGCCACTGCAACGTTAAGTTCACTTTTCAACGAGTGATTTTTAAACACATTGAGGGAAAGAGTGAATTTATAGTGAATCTAGAAGTGAAAATAATGAATTTTACTCTTTTTGAGGAGACCTCGGTGATTACTCAGGTTAAACCGAGTGATCTGACTCCGATGAGGTCACCCAAAAAGAGAGAAAAAAATAAGCATTTTCACTCCAAATTCACTCTTTTAGAGATTTGCTCCTTACAAAAGTTTTTTTTTAATCCCTTTCTCAAAGCGAGTACATTTGGCAAATTACTGATGTAGAGATCCAGAAAAGTGAACTAGGCCGAACGTGACTGTCAATAACAGACTTGCACTGTTTAGAGTGTAACGAAGATGGCGCTATCTCTCACGTGGAAAACATTGTAGAGTGCTAACCAGTTCCAGAAAAGAAAGGAACACTGACACACACACACACACACACACACACACACACACACACACACACACACACACACACACACACACACACACACACACACACACACACACACACACACACACACACACACACACACACACACACACACACACACACACACACACACACACACACACACACACACACACACACACACACAC
>JZLH01S0252300.1:13818-30642 GCA_001188425.1 Eucidaris tribuloides
CTATCCATATTATCCATATTAATCTCAATTATGAAATTAAATGTTAACTGGGAAAGCTGTGCTTCGTGATGTTCGTATGCATACTCCAAACAACCATGCATAATGCACAGATTCTACACCTTATTCAATCTTCAAGAAACTCCCTTTGAAAAAAGTAAAACCTTAAAGTGGAATGGGAACGCAATTACTCAGATATCTTCATGCATTCAGAGGATACAGAACAATAAAATGAAATAAACAGAAAGTTTGTAGCAAATTTGGTGACCGTTTCAAGAAGTTATAATATTCAAGTTTTATAATCATCATGGAGGTCATTTCTTAACTTGGCAATCTACACTCTTTCTTAATGCAGTGTGAGTCGGTGTGGAGAACTTTCATTTACAGGCCCTACAGACAAAAGGAAAATTGGTTTTCGGAATTCAAGTACAGTAAAACTTGCCTTAGGCGAACTTGCCCATAAGTCAAAGCGCGCTCACAGTAATTTAAGTCCAGGTTCTTTGTCAAGTCATCTTCTCTTTAAATTCTATTGTTTTAACCCCTTTTCGTATGTCACAATTTTTCAAGTCAAAGCGTAATTTCTTCAGGTCCCAACAGATTTTACTAAGCAAGGTTGACCTGTATCCTTCATGAGCTGTATATTTCCCCAAGTGTTGTTGTGTCATATTATATTTGCATTTGCATGTCATATGCCATTACTGTACATGACAGCTATTTCAGCAATGGTGGGTACTTAGCATGTACATGTATGCCGTTATAACTGTCTATTTAAATTTTCCTGCGATATCGCTTAGTGTTTCTGAATTAAAACTTATTCTTGCCCAGTAAATGTTTCTACTCTTGTCTTACTTAACCAAACAGCACAATTAAAAGATTTTTCGTAAAACTGGGCAATGTCTCGCGGAGGTGATTTCAACCATGTGCACATATACAGTCAACTCTGCCTAAGAAGAATTTCTTGGACTAAAGAAAATCGTATGAAAATGGGCCCTGTGTCAAGACATTGACTTAGGCGATTTACGCGATTTATTCGGACTTAAGAAGTGCGACCTTCTTGACTTTAAGCAGAGTTGACTGTATGCTGATGTTTCAGTTTAATGAACATTTGGCTTATAAAGGGTGTGATTGGCTTGGGTCGCAGCCTACAACGTTATAACGGAGTGGAGCTGTATCAAGAAGTTGATCTGCAGAACATATCTATGGACTGACGAGACAAGACCTGACATTAGACACATATATGCACATTAAACGCCCAAGTTTAAGTTTTGGGGATTTTTTTTGCTTTTAATATTTGAAAGCTTTGATGCCAAAATCATAACCCTGCAAAATAGATTCTGAATGCTTTGTTTTTACATGAATTATATTGAAAATGTCGGGGGGGGGGGGCGCGAGGAGGCACCCGAGATTTTTGACATGTATTTTTACATTATAGCCATCCAAGGGTATAATAAGGCGTTAAAGGTATATGAGTTATACCTCATCTGATAGAAGCCAGACTCTGCCTCTTTAGATGAGGTATAACTTGGGTAACATTAACGCCTTATTAACCTTTGGATTCTATATGTAAAGTATTTGCGTTCAAAATCTCGGGTCCCCCCGCCCCCGGATATTTCACATAAATTCATATAAAAAAAGTAAAGACACTTCAGAATCTATTATTGCAGGTTGTGAGCTTTGGGGCCATAAAGCTTTCAGAATAAACAAAAAAATCCCCAAAACTCCCACTAGGGCTTTAAGCTGTTGATCTTCAAATACTGCTACATTTTATTGTTCAGGAAGTACTAATTACCCAGTACGTGTACATGTATACTTGTTTAAGCTGAAGATGGCATTTAAGCTCTGGCAAAGTCACAATCCTTTAATAACATGTTATGCGCATTTTGCCTTGATTTAAGTTGGGAAGTTTGTTTGTTCACTAATCACTCCAGGTATGTTGTATGTGCCGAAATAAAACAATATTCAGTATGAATTGGTCGTTCATGCACATTCGCGTTTCCATGATGTCATAAATGAAGTTCCAACTGTGTTAGAACCCCATTTTTTTGCGATATTCATTGCGTCTTCTGATTCTAGATTAAATGGATTTCACACATAATTTTGAGAACGGTTTGAAAGTATTATCAGTAAGTACTCGGTGTGTGGGGTTTGTGTCAGTAGACCTACGTATACGTGCCAGTATTAACATAGTAGAAGGAATGACAGCACGTAAAGCCTGCCAACCAACTCTCGTGATTGCACAAAATCGTTTGTGTTGTCTCATCGTACCACATGAGCGTTATCGATCTCCACTTGCAGACCACAGTAGTTCTCAACAGTAGCATTTGATTGTTGCCTGCAGACAACATCAACAAATCTGAACAGATATTTGGAACGAAGCACTTCTTTGCAAGCCACTATTACAATCAATGAATTGTCAGTTTTTCATTTCACCTGTTTTGTAAGGAGATTATGCATGCGAGCTTGAGACTTGCGCGTGAACAGATCAAAGCCTGTAAAAATACGCGTAAACAAAATTCTCTTAGCGATGGACGGATGAATGCCCATTTTTTGACTGGTGTTGTAACTGGATCCATGTATTTGCCAACATGAATTTGAAAGGACATTCAAACAGAAGACAGGCAAACAACCTACACAAACAAAAAATAAAAGAGACATTTTATTCACATTGGAAGTGCAATTTGTTTTGCCACGATAATATGTGACTTTAGTTACATGTATACAGTTCTATGCTAAAGTATTGCCAGATCAGATTCAGAATAGCAGTTTTTTTTTTAGTTGTCACTCATGTCATGTAGCCTACTCTTCAGTGTTACCTTAAGTCTGACAAATTACGACCTTACTAAAGAGAATAACAGTACTGGTGATGATTGGAAATCTTTAATTCAAAAATTTCACATTTCATTAGTTTCCACTTTCCAGTGTGAGACAGAGTAAATTAATTCTGGGCTTCGTTAATGTGGGAATAATTCACTTCATATGCCCAATACAAAAGTGAGGATGGCAGTTTGATATACCGCGATTCTGAGTGCCCTCAGTTGCTTGCGTTGTGCTATGGCAATGTTCAATTAACATATCCGCATATTGATTTCTGTAGTTAGTACCTTTGTCAGCAGTGGGGATTTTGCTGTTAGGCGGATATGTCAAAAAGGAAGGTATTCTCGTTTGTTTCAACTCTCTCTCGCTGTATTTTAGTGACATTTTTTAGGAAGACCCATTTGTTCACGGTGAAGTCATCTCGATGATTAAAATGATGTTATTCTAAGGTAATTCAATCAAGTTACTGTGTATTATTCTCGTTAACAGACTCGTTTGACGAACATGGACAATGGCAGATTGCGTGCACTAGTATAGAACAAATATACCAGTGCAAGTCTACTATATTCAGCAAAAAAGAGTGTCTATACAGTCTTACTTATTATTAACTAAAGGCTAACAGATTAATGAGACTCTAGTATGTTAAGTGAATGGCACTAAAAATATACTCTCTGAATCTGAGTGTTCATAATAAATTTTATAATTAGCCCATAAGTTAAGAAGTGTAATCACTTCTCACTCAGTTGTCGTCACAATTATAATTACTGAAGTTCGAAGTTCACACCTAGCTGACGTCACTGTGTTGATCCCATTTATCGATGAAATCTGCTGGTTCATTGATTTTTTAACTCTTAACATATTAACAATTTTTATATCTTAACTGCACTGAGTCGATCATCTCTAAATTCACTGTCAATTTGTATGGCATACAAATTAAAAAGCCGTATTCAGACGTTTACACACAAATCTACTGTGGCAGGTACAGACAGCCAGCTTAAATAACTGAAAATCCAACAGTTGCAATCACAAGAAATGTGCTCGCACAAACCAACATACAAGTACTCGCCATATCGTCCCTTGAAATCATGTATATGTCTCCATATTTTTTTCTACACATGTTAAGTTCATGGTGGATACTGTCATAGACTTTCATTTTCACGAGTTGATGTACCACACATGGTCCATCGAGTCTATATCGCCAATGGAAATTTTTGTGCACAGTTACTATATAGAGCTCTGGATAAAAAAAATTTAAAAAAATCCCTGATGCATGCGAGTAAGCACTCATGAAAAAAAATCCCCCATTATTAGTACAGTGGTGTGATAGTGACATGTAGCGTGTGCCGATCTACGCAAGTAGGCAAGGTATATATACACACACACACCACGAGTGCGTGATACACGCACACAACAGCCACACATTATGTTTGGCGATCGCATATAAAAAGTCAAGCTGTTCTGGACGCTATTTCGCAGACTATGAAAGCACATTTTTTCAAAAATTTGAGACATTACAACGATGGGGAGACATGATACTTACCATGTACCACTAGTTAGAGTTTGTGTTGTGCAGAACTACATTTTGTGGTGATTTGCAGTTTGCCCAAAACTGATTGATTATTCAGGTCAGGCTGCAGCTACGTGGTCTAGGCGGTGCCATGATTAATCCTAAGGAGAGGCGGAAATATCTGTCAGAAAAATTTTTGCTCACCAAACACAAGAATAGTATACTAGCCAAATTACAGTCAACATTTCAGCATCCGACAGTTCAGGTGGCTGTGGGCGATAGATGACCAAACACCATTTTTTTTTTGGCCCGCCAAAAATTTTTTTCACTAGCCAAATGTAGGACAGAGATAACGTTGTCCTGGAAAATTATTAATTCTAAAATGACCTTTCCCACGCCTTCGTTTTTCTGGCGAATTATTAATAAAAAAAATGACTTTTTCCTACTTTTCCCTAAAGTTATGACTGATATCACCTGTGGATATGAATGTGCCAGATACATTTCTTCCGTACGCATGCTCCAAGTAAGCCGTAAAATAAATCCCATGAAACTCTAGTTCTTGTGGCGTAAATCATACAAAACAAAATCTGACGTAGAATATGACTAGTTCCTAATGAGCTCTTCCCTTCAAATTTACACCAAGTGTTGGAATTTTAATATTTTCTTGTATTCACAGAATTTTGCCCGGATACCTTGACTTGAAAATATGTTTTGATTTTTTTTTTTTTTACAATACTGGTTAGTGTCAGAATTAACTAGCGATGGTTTCTGCACGCCTTCTATAGCAGCGCCGGCGGCCGATGTCGAATTACCTTGCATCAGCCCACACTTCACGTGCGGGTCATCGCAATAAGACATGCATGATCTTGGTGTTAGCTCTGCTAGGCGCACAGCCCATTGGCGTCATTTCGACATCAACAGCTGTCCCTGCAGACGGTGTGCAGAATTCCTTCGCACTATTCCGATGAGTAACTAACCATCGAAACACATTCCCCAAAATAACTGCCGTCAAAATATATCGGGACAACATCAGGTCGGGTCCGTTGAAAATAGAAGACTCATGAAAAAAAAACATCGAGTGTAGAGCTCCATATAATCTTAGAAACTACTTCCTGTTGAGTGCTGTTCTTCAATTTTGTTATCGCTATATGTTGGCCTTTCATAAGCATTACGAGATTCGGCCGGTACACAATCCTGACAATGATTTTATGACTTAATATAATCATTCGTGTACCTGTGCGATCTCTGTATGCTGTATGAATAGGCCAACATTCTAAGTTAGAGTAGAGGAAAAAAATTTTGAAGAGCACTCAATGGGGAAGTAGATCTTAAGGACTACGTTATGGAGCTCTACGATACAGGATTTTTTTGCATGCGTTCTATATTTTTGACTTGCACTGTCGATCGTTGATACCACTGCAGTTGTAACAGCCATGGGACAGCATGCGTATGTCGGAGGTCAGTGTGACATGGTGGAGCCAGGACACTACAAGGCACTCTCAGTCGGAAACTACCGACATTACCGCCAGAAGTAAACAGAGAGACTTGAACTTGAAGCTTTGCTTTGGTCTAACTAAATGAGCTTAATTTTCAAATTAAGAGTAACATGTGTATATTTTGGCGCGGGGCCGAAGCAAGGCCTATTCACACTTCACCTTTTTTCTTGCCTACGTACGTGTATACATATGTTCAATGCCACAATTCCATTGCTGCTGTAGACAAGTCAATAACGTAATATGGTCATACTTTTGTCGTCAATCTCACCTTTTCAGACATTCGCAGGGGTTTATCATTTCTTAACGGCGTAAAAGTGGCCTTGAAGTTTGGTATCAAATTAAAGCTTATCCTTTGCATCCATCTGATTGTCACTATTCAGGACTTTAGGGCATAGTAACGCGATGTGTTCACACGTGAGAAAACAACAAACTAAACACTTTCTTCTGCCCGGCCATTTCCATCAGTATGGTGTATCAAGATGAGGTCCAATTCAGAAAATATTTCAAACATGGGGAATGCCCCTGTTAATTTGTTTTCTCATATCCTAGCAGATAAAACCCCCGCGAGCCCTCAAAGTACCCCTTGCCCTTCATTCTGTAGGTATTAGCCAATGAAGCTTATGGCCAGTGTGAACAGGTACCGTGTGTGCTACATTTCTGTCCTGATCCCAAGGAAACATGCAAGAAAAAGACCCTCAATATATCTGGACATATCTTTTGATAGGAACATTGGTTAGTTCTCAAATTTGAAACATGCCTTCCTCAGCTACATGTTTACTAAAAAATGCAAACAAAATCAATCTGAAGGTACAAAAATTGTGAAAATTGAAAATCCAGACATCCTACTCACAGCAATATTTCAGTATTCGGCGCCGACGGTAAAAATTTCAAACTGAATCAAAGCACATGCACATTTGTGTGCCACGACCTGACGACTGCGTAAAAAACGGCGATTTCATTACTTCGTCAAGCTTGTTTGTGCACAACCAGACAACAACTCAGCAATGCAGTCATGACAGTGCACGTCACGTCGTGCATGTACACACGAAAGGCAAATGAATGGTGATCGGTGATGCATATTGTTAGTTACTTAGCAGTGTTGACTTACCAGGCGCTGGCTGAATCTCTGAAGCCAAACAGCGAAGTATCGCGATATGTAGTAAAGAAATTTCATGACGGAATTTCCAAATAACGTACCATTTAGCACCATGATTTTGACTCGCAGAAATTAATTTGATTGGCGGTTAACGGGATTTGACTTTCTCCGCGCCGCTGTACTTGTGCTGACAATGCAATGGCAGTCGGTACCGATCTATGTCGACAAACGGATCACACTCATCACGAATTTACTACATTGAAGATTAAAATAAAATGCACATTTTGATAAATTTGGTCAAAAATAAATTACGATACTTCAAAATTATTTTTACTTATGATATTTTTGTCAATATTGCGTAAATTTATGAAGAAAATGCGACAAATCAGTAAACATTTGACATCCGCATGCTCGTGTCTTCAAATCGGCAACAGAAGAATGTACGGCTCGCGGGGTCACCGCACTATTTAAAACTTGCATACTCAACGAAAATAGCCGCGCGTCGGTGATGCAGCTGGCAGAGTACTAGTAAATCACAAGCAGGCATACACTGTTTTTGCGACAGCAACAACAGCAGGCCTAATAATAATAATCATAATAATACATAATAATAATAATAATAATAATAATAATAATAATAATAATAATAATAAAATGATGATGATAATAATAATAATATTGATAATTATCATAACCTATAATAATAAAACTAATAACAACAATACTAATAAAAAAAAATAAAAAGTAAGGATATATTGAACTAAAAAATCATCAACAATGATAATGATGATAATGATGATGATGATGATAACAACAGCAGGCCTAATAATAATAATATCAATAATAATAATAATAATAATAATAATGATGATGATGATGATGATAATAATTATGATCATAATTATAATAACCTATAATAATAAAACTAATAACAACAACAAAACTAATAAAAATAATTTAAAAAGTAAGGATATTGATCTCAACAATCAACAACAACAACAACAATAATAATAATACCTTATACCTATAACAATAAAACTAATAACAACCAAACTAATAAAAAATAATTTAAAAAGTAAGGATATTGATCTCAACAATCAACAACAACAACTAATAACCTGTAATAATAAAACTGTACAAAACCTGTATGATAATTTTTCATTACTACCCATGAATAACATGGGTATATACCACACGCATACCACAGAAGTACCACAGGAAATTTTAAAATCATCATGCACCACAAGAGTATCACACAATGATACCACAGGCATGTGTGATACATTTTTTCATTCCTGTGGCAATTTCTGTGATACTAACATGTACAACATGGGTACAACATGGGTACCACAGAAGTACCACAGGAAATTTTAAACCTTCATGTACCACAAGAATATCACACAGTGATACCACAGACATGTGTGATACATTTTTCATTCCTGTGGTAATTTCTGTGATACTAACATGGTACAACACAGGTACTACAGAAGTACCACAGGAAATTTTAAACCTTCATGTACCACAGGAGTATCACACAGTGATACCACAGACATGTGTGATACATTTTTCATTCCTGTGGTAATTTCTGTGGTGCTATCATGTACAACATGGGTACAACAGGGTACCACAGAAGTACCACAGGAAATTTTAAAATCTTCATGTACCACAGGAGTATCACACAGTGATACCACAGAACGTGTGTGATACATTTTTCATTCCTGTGGTAATTTCTGTGGTACTAACATGTACAACAGGGGTACCGCACAGGTACAACAGAAGTATCACAGGAAAATTTGTAAAAACCTTCATGTACCACAGGAGTACCACACAGTGATACCACAGAACGTGTGTGATACATTTTTCAATCCTGTGGTAATTTCTGTGGTACTAACATGTACAACAGGGGTACCACACAGGTACAACAGAAGTATCACAGAAGTACTACAGGACATTTTTGTAAGGGAACAGAGGCCAGTCCCGTGGCCCGGGCGGATACCGTATCCCAGCAGATCCAGACCGTAGATACCAAGTACCCAGTACAAGCGCCAGGACGGACAGGATTACGATAACATTCACATTTTCAAGCAAAGTGATAACCGCCATTTTGTAGAAGTTATTCGAAGGAAATATACTGGATAACATAGATATTAGAGTCCCTTAATAGAGAGAGAGAGTAGCGACATAGAAGGTCCTATTTTTATGGAAACAAAATTTCGTACAGATTCTTTCATTCACGGCACCAGGTGCTCATCGCAATTGAATAGAAATTCTACGTAACGTTGCTTTGTATAAGAAATTAAATGGCGTTCAAATCGCGAGTTGTCGCAACTCTCTACATATAGGGAATGTAATGGATACCATCTAAAGGCGCCACACTACTTGCTTACGCAGTGAAAATATTTCGCATTTGACGTTGGGTTCAAGAAACGACAGTGTCCTCTTGCACCTGAAGCCGTGTATGACGTAGGACTGCAGTCAACAACGATTGGCCAATATAAAATTTATCTGTTATGTAAGGTCTCCGGGTCGGGATCTGGTCCCCAGATGAAAAGATTGAACTAATAATAATGATACTGACAAAAAACGTTTGAAGATCACGTTCACACACGCCGACAAGACCAATACTGAACTCATACTTAAAGGGAGAAGGCGCCAGCAACTAACAGGCATAAGTTAAGAAAATATTTGAGTTCTTGCCAACCGATCAAATTGCACGTGCACCGCAGGGAGCTGACCATGCGTGACCAATGCATGCCACGCGACGTGTGTTAGCCGCACCGTGGTAATGTATGCACTGTTTGAATTGATAAGTTCCTCCCCCTGTAGCTGTTACTGCAAGTTTTGTCTTAGGGTAAAACTTACAACATTTGCATGTCATGGTCACCATGGTTTTTGGCAGATGTCACCGTTCTTGGTCAGTCATCATGTTTGCTCTTCATGGCTCGCTCAAGTAATTCTCCAAGGACGGATATAAGGACAAATTGATGCAGCAGATTTTTGACAATCGCTGCCTTTCTAACGTCTAGAAGTAAAAGAAACGACTCCCATTTCTCTTTTACCTCCTTGCTGATCCGTATTTTACGGAAAACTCCCCAAATTAATTTTAATTCTGCAGTTGAGTTGCGGGCACCCTGTTCAGTATCTACAGTTCCCAAAATGTCTGATAAGATTTCTGAAGAAAACTTGCTGAGTTAATTGCTCCTCTGTAACCTTTTCCAAAATGTTACGAGCGAGATGTTGGACTCGCACACTATATCCTCTTTCTATGCTGATTCTATCAATGATTTTCAGTAGCAGCTTTCACAGTGTCAGACACAGAATTCAAATGTATTTGCTTAATTGTCAAGCTGAATGTTGAATCTTGCTCGACTCTCTGTGACAGAGGTATAAACAACAAAAAAATAACATCATTTAAAGCATGTCATCTACAATTTACCTCTTTCCCGTTCTCCTAAATACAACTAGACAATTTCAACACACCTCGGAACATATATGTAACGATTGTTTTCTAGTCAGATATCACATTCCATTCAAGACCAGAGGTCTACATTTTGTGGTTTGCCATTATAACCTTCGATCTAGAATTCTATGAAATGTACCAGATAAATCAGTTGAAACAAACAATAATTCTAGAAACATTGTGTCCATTTTTTTATGCATTTACATACTGTATTTGGTGTCAGAGATATTTAAAACAACATTAATGTTTGAAATCCTTAAATTTCCAATGCAGTGGAAGTAAAAAATTGTTGTTTTCCATAAATTTAACAACCTTTTGTTATTTTGTAACTACAGATTTACACCTCATTAAGTTCCATGTAAAATTGAGAGAAACATATTGTTGCCAATTTGGTAAACAAAATGTGATCAATTTAGCCCTGAATAATCCTGTCCAGTGTCCTGAAAGGGTTCAACTGAAATCTGCTTTCTTCTTTAGTAGTAATCAAGTCACTCAATCAGTTCCTTTGTGTGATATAATTCATGTATTACCTGCATCATCTACATTTGGTCTTCGGTCTGTTGGCCCATAAATTTGGCAAATTCTTTTTTTCCCTTGTAAGCTTTGTTTTTCTATTGTCATTTTTTTGTGTTTTTTTTGGGGGGGGGCGGGAGTAGTGAAAGTAAATCTTGCATGTACAATAGTATGCTAATGAAATTTAATATGAAACTGTAAAACAAAAACAACTGAGAAGTACATACCACGACTCTACGAGGTTTCTTTGTCTTTTGTTGCTGTGTCCATGAGGTTGATGCCATTGAAATTGAACTGGAATCTTGAGCAGAACCTGATATTTAAAGGTTTAAAAATGATTCTCATTTATTTTGTGCTTAAATAATAAATGGAGTCAACATTGATGCAGTAGTACAGTGCACTCTCGTCACAAAGAAAACTAGAATAATATAACAAAGTAATTGATCTGGTCCAAAGTGTCAACATTTCTGTTATCTTATTGTGTTTTGCAACCGTGATATAACCAAATTAAATTACAACGAAACAAAGCAATCTCTCCAGTCCCAAGCATATAACGAAGTCCATTGTATTAAAATTCCAGCACAATTCTTCAATTCAAATGTTTATCATTATTATTTTTTCAATTGTAAAGACCAAATGTACTACAGAACACTGAGATTTAACGGGAGAAGGCGCCAGCAACTAACAGGCATAAGTTAAGAATAAAAATGACATTGTGAGTATTGTGAGAATTATGGTACATGGTGACAAAAACAGCCTAAATAAGGGGTACTGTGTGATACTTACCTTCATCAAGGCCCTATAAATTAGTTAATTTGTGTTTATTTTAAGTCTTTGTAAGTTTTACCCTAAGACAAAACTTGCAGAAAGAGCTATTGGGGGAGGAGCTTATCAATTCAAACAGTGCATACATTACCACGGTGCGGCTAACACACGTCGCGTGGCATGCATTGGTCACGCATGGTCAGCTCCCTGCAGTGCACGTGCAATCTGATTGGTTGGCAAGAACTCAAATATTTTCTTAACTTATGCCTGTTAGTTGCTGGCGCCTTCTCCCTTTAATATGACAATGTCAAAAGAAAAACAGCTGAAAAGTCAATGTACTCACCACAACGTTCCTTTGTCTTTTGCCCTATCCCTAAGGATGATGCCCTTGAAATTGAGCTTGGATCTTGAGCACAACCTGATATGTAAAGGTTGAATAACTACATGCATGCACACAATACACAGACAGCGCCGATTGATTTCATGTGTTGGGATATTAATGTGATTGCTATATAGGTAGTATTGCAATTAATGCCGTACAATGACAAAAATGAAGCAACTCTGGAAAAAACCGGTTTCTCATTAAATGCACAGACTGCAATTACCACCACAATACATAGAATGGGTTTAGTATACAGCATGTATAGAAGAACATTGCTGGGGAAAAACGCTCGCTTTTGCAATTAGAAAATACTCCTGTGACATGATGCTTACATCAAAGTTAAGAACGTAGTCTTAGCTTTCAAAAGGCGTTAGTTCTGTTCAAATGGCTTGTTTCAGTCTTAAAATATTTGACATTGAGGGGTAAAATCAAAATTGTGCAACTTTTACTACAGTCCCTGTAGTAGAAGTGGAACAATTGTAATTTTACCCTTTTGTTGTTCACAACATATCTCGCGATTAAAACAAGCAAATTGAATAGAAGAAATGCCATTTTAAAGCTAAGACGCTGCCCTTGACATTCATGTAAGCATCATGTCACTACTGTATTTTTAACTGTCAAAGAGGGTGCTTTAGTAGAAGTAGTAGTAGTACTAGTACGCAGTACGTAGTAATAGCAGTTGTAGCAGTAGTAGTAGTAGTAGTAGTAGTAGTAGTAGTAGTAGTAGAAGTAGTAGTAGTAGTAGTAGAAGTAAATCTGGTAGAAGATCTGGTAATGGCGGCGTATTGTAGTGAAGTACAGTGAGTACAGTACAGAGTGTTTTTTTTTTTAACTTTAAATCGATGTAATTGTAGTCTTACAGTAAAAGAAGAACATATACTACTTCCGGCATGTTGCAGTTTACATGGAATTTGTATTGGGCGTACAAATCTCGGGTTCATGATGTCGAGAAAATAAATAATAATAATAATAATAGATATGATTTATATTGCGCCAAATCCACTCTGCAGAGTGCTCTAGGCCCAGGGTATACTATAGAATTTTGGGGGAGGGAGTTGAAAATGGTAAACGAGTTGTCGTTTAGATTTACGGGTCAAGAAGGGCTCAGGCAAACGGGCGTGTACTATTAATATAATCACTTAGCATTTGCAGGTAGTTACTCATGTTTCTTTCCGTGTTTGCATGTTGGTTTGTGTGGTTCCATGCCTTTTATACGTGCACACATGTTTATACATGCATGTATATTGCGCTTGTGTAGGATTTGTATTTTTATTCAGGCTTTTATTCTTTCATTTATACGTATTTACAATTGGCATTACTCCTCAATTTAGCACACAATGCTCCTAAAATGAAGTATACCGTTTAGAGTTCTGTTGTGAAATTTCATAGTAATACATTTGTTGTACAATTATTATCAAAAAGAATGTTGTTATGTGTAGCTTGCTATTCGTTGAATTTCTATATCAGGGATAATTAATTCAATACTTTTCAATTAATGCTTATTTATCGTCGAGTAACATTTAAGACAATCATTCCAGCTCAAATTCAAATTCAAATTCAATTTATTTCATTCATCATAAAAAATATAAAAAAATACATACTCACAGAAAATTAAGACACACTACATTACATATATCTACATACAATACATTACAAAAGAACAGACGGACAAACACTTAATTTATGAGAATGGGGGGTCAACAAAAACAGTTAGTAGCCTTAGAAAACGTTGACCCCTTAGGAACATAAAAAATGAAATATCACGTAGAAAAAAAAATATATCAAGTGCAATTAAAATAAATATAGGTTTAAGACGAATACAAACTTAACAGATATGATTTGCAGGCACGTTTAAAACTATTAACAGTTGGGGCATTTTTTAAAACAATTGGTAAATGATTCCATAATATCGGACCTTTAAAAAAATTGTATTTTTGAGATATTTGTTCTAACTTTTGGCAAATGATAATTAACAGAATTACGTGTATTATGATTATGAACACTACTATTTAAAGAAAATTTAGACAACTTAACGGGAGGGAGTAATCCTTTAGAACACATAAACATAAATATTGCAGTGTTGAGGTTATTGATATAGTACACATTAAGAAACCGTAAGTCGTTAAAAATTGGCAAGGTGTGGGCATTGAAAGGGGCATTGGCAATAATTCGGACAGCTTTTTCTGCAATAGAAATAGACGGGCCATATAATAATCAGTGCAGTAGGACCATGTAATATTACAATAGTTAATGTGAGAAATAAACAAAGCATAATAAATCATAATCAAAATGTTTCTTGGAAAATGTCTGAGACGATAAAGAATACCAACACATTTTGCCATTCGATTACATACGACACCAATGTGTTCATGCCAAGTTAATTTATCATCAATATTCACACCTAAAAATTTAACAGAAGAAACACGTGAGATAATTTTATTATCAAACTTGATAGTTACGTCATCAGTTTCAGATTTTTTCATAGTAAATAATATAAATTGGGTCTTTTTTGTATTCAGGACTAATCGATTATTTATCAACCAATTATTCAACTGAATCAATTCATCATTAAAGTTGTTAACTAAAGCTGTAAGATTATTATATGACATGAACACACTGGTGTCGTCTGTAAACAAAATAAATTGTAAACACTTAGATGATTTACAAATATCATTAATATATATTAAAAACAATAACGGACCCAAAATAGAACCTTGGGGCACTCCGCATCGAATAGGTTTGAAAGAAGAATTTTGGTCATCAATAGATACAAACTGAAAGCGATTCGATAAATAATCTTTGAATAATTGAAACAAAACTCCACGTAAACCATAATCATATAATTTACTTAACAAAATCGAATGATCTAACGTATGAAAGGCTTTACTTGAATCGAGAAATAAACCAATCACATATTCTTTGGAATCAATAGCATTTGCAGCTTTGTGAATAAAATCAAGAAGAGCCATTGATGTGGAGTGTCCCGTTCTGAAACCATATTGATTATGTGACAAAATATTACACGAGGTAAGAAAATTATACAATCTATTATACAAACATTCTTCAAAAATATTTGAAAATAATGGAAGCACTGATATAGGACGATAATTCTGTATACAATCTACATTACCGCTTTTAAACACAGGGGTTACTCTCGCTATTTTTAATTTGTCAGGGAAAATACCATGTGACATGCAACAGTTGAAAATAAAAGACAGAGGTGAACAGATAATATGAATTATTTTTTTTAATTGTGCTTACTTCAACACCATCACACCCTGCACTGGTTCCATTTTTTAGATTACAAACTATATCAATTATTTCCTTGCATGTGATTGGGTTAAAATAAGCGGATCGCTCATTGACATTCAGCTGCCGATGGAAAACACTGTTAGAATATTGCACATTATTAGTCAAATTAAAACCTATATTTACAAAATAATCATTAAATCCATCAGCCATTTCATTCTTATTTGTAATTATTACACCATTATTATTTATACTATGTATATCTTTTTTACTGGATTTTATACCTATTGTTTCATTTATTGTTTTCAACGTAGCTTTGGTATTACCTCTATCGTTACTAAATTTTACTTTGTAATATTCAAATTTTGCCTCTTTAATTTCATTATTAATACTGTTTCTATATCGTTTATACACCATCTTCCTATAATCAGTAGGCGTTTTTACATACTTCTTGTATAATTGCCATTTCTTTTTAATCTTGTTTTTTTTATCAATTCCTTCGTAATCCATGGTTTATTGGCTCTTCTATGCCTAAACTTTACTTCTTGAATTGGAAAACATTTATTATACAAACACAGAAATTGATCTAAAAACGAATTGTAACAATCAGGGTCATTAAAATCTACTTTCCAGGATGTATTTATTAAACATTCATTAAATTTGATAATATTTGTGTCATTTATTTGTCTCCTCAAAAAGCAAGAATTCCTTCCCTTAATTTTGAGATTATTACAAACACAAAATACTGGAAAATGGTCACTTATATCGACCAAATTAACACCGCTATTAATTTCCGTACTATTATTTGTAAATATATTATCCAGTAGTGTTAAGGAATGATCACTCATACGAGTGGGTGATAAATAATTGAATACATGAAAAATGTCATAAAAATATCCAAAAAAATCATTAGCGTGATGGCAAGAATTAGCAGACAAGAGGTCAATATTAAAATCACTCATAAAATATATTGTTTTATTTTCTTTATTTACATCATTAAGATTTGAATTAAGAGAGTCAAAAAAAGAAGGCACTGGTTTTTCAGGCGGCCTATAAATAACCCCAAATACAACGTTTTTCCCAGAATTATTAACTACTTCAATAAAAATACTCTCGATAAATTCATTATTAACATCCAAATCATTTCTGCCTTTATGAATAAATTTGTCATGTACGAAAATGCCAACGCCACCACCTCGCTTGCCTACTCGATTATTGTTAAGAAATGTGTAACCATTAATATTGCACAAGGAAACATCTTCTTTCAACCAGGTTTCTGTGACCCCTATTACTGAAAATTGCACAGATAAACAATTTAACAATAAGATAATTGAATCAATTTTTTTCAAGATACTACGACAATTTATATGGATCATTGATAAATTAATTGAATTTTCTTTCTGGCAAGAGATAGAATTATTAAATTCATCGGGTGAATAAAATGATTGATTATTCATGAAATTGCTTACATTTTCATCAAGTGGAGATAACATTTGTGAGATTGTATTTATATCTAGGTTATTAATTACACTCTGATACAAATAA
>JZLH01S0252314.1:0-12731 GCA_001188425.1 Eucidaris tribuloides
GCTACTTCGAAAAGGGTAATTATCATAAAACACATTCCATTTTTTGAGGGTTGAAGACCATGATATGTGTGGTATTTAAAAAAATTAGACATCATGCAGCCAAGCAAAATACAGTACATATTATCAAACATATAAAATGATATCTAACTTCAATGGAGATTGTATTCCTGCTGTGGACCTTTCCGATTTAGAGGCGATTGACATTTAGAGACGAATAGCAAGAACTGAAAGTGTATGTGTCTTTAGATTTAATAGAATACGGAGGAGGGAGGTTTCTCTGAATATTTTCTATAATTCTAAGGAATTTTGATAGCAGACTTTTCGCTCAAATACTGAATTTAACTCCGAAGCTTTTTTTATCTGGAAACTGGTGTAACTCTCATTAGGACACATTCATTAACGGTACAGCAGTTAAGATAAAAACGACTTATTTCGCCTGCGCTTTAATGGATTTAGCGGGACAGAAACGGGGGTACGTTTTTATTAGCGTTTGGATTAAAGAAGTGCCTACAGATTACAAATAAAGAATTTCTTTTACACGGAGGGTTTACGAGTTAGGTTTTACCCGCGGCTTTTTAGTTTATTTTGAAAAAAAAAAAAGACAATTTACTGATTATTAGACGTAGGACCAAACATGAAGATTATAATTATTGAATACCATTAACGAGAAATATGGACAGCTTAAGACGGTGGTATATACCAACCTTTATTTTGGAAGAGGCAAAATATTTACCTTTCCCTACTGAAAAGGGAGTGATGCATACATTACACTATTATACGCTTTGGCAAAGTTTTGAAGTTTGTACTTATAGGCAGGCGGTCTATTTTCATGTTTTATTTGAAGTTATGTCCTTGAATTATGAAGATTTGTTCGATACGTTATTTGTAAAAAGTATAGACATAAGGCTTCAACTTATTTTTTTGATTTAAGGAATAGTCCTCGCCAACATGAATATAATTTTCTCCTTTCCTTCTCCAGTGCTTCTGGTGAGAGCGATCTGATCTTTGAATACCACGGTTGTTCTACAGCTTCACGACTTATTGATGGGCTGCTATACGAAGGAAAATACATTTTTTTCGCCTTTCCCTAAAATAGTGGTGTGCGTGTGTTATCCACAACTTTGGCATCGTCCAATGTCGCTTTCATATCTTTTGTTGTCACTGATATAAATCGGTATTTTGATGGTTTGGAGAAGGGATTCAAGACCAAAAATAAGGTCGTGTCAAATGCAATATATTTCTATTGAAGCTGTCTCGGACGAAGAATGGACACGCGCGAGAACGAATTCTGCTTACACTGAATGGCTATGTTTATGTATATACGACGACGGTGATGTTTTAAAGGATGGTAATGTGCCAAATATTTTTGAGATTCTTGAACCTCTTCCGTTATAATTTTTATTCTTTGTTGCTGATTTATCATCTTTTATAAATTTTCTCCTCACTCCTTCGTTTTTTTGTTTAGTTGGAATTGAGGGGATTTATTTTCAGAAAGAATAAGAATTATAACGTGAAGAGGTTTTAGTCTAAAATATGGGGCTATCCTCCTTATCACTGTCTTATGAAGGATAGGAGGCGCTTTCTTTCTTCGCGGTTTTTCGGTTGCCGGTTTTTGTCTTTTCTTTTCTGGACGAGCTTCAATCGCGGTGGCATGTTGCGGTGAATAAATGGAGCTTTGAGGTTATATTAATAGCCTCTCATTTCTATATATAATTTTGATCTTCAAGCGGCTTAAGGTATAGAATTTGGTGAGTAGTGGTGGCAGAAGATAACTTGGCACTCTCAAACTGCAAGGTTCGAAAACATATCAGGCTCATGTGATATTCGTTTCTAAATTTTGAGAACGGATGGGTGGTCAATTATATCATGGGAAAGACGTCCTGATTGGAGAGGTATTTTTGGCTTTTTACCTCTCGGATTTGGGGGGCTCGTCCTATTTTATTACATTGAATTGGGCCGTAGTTACGGCACCCCACCACTGGTTAAGGGCGACGCGGCATGTTATTATCTTTTATTTATTGTTAAAGTTGTTTATTTGTTACTTATGTCTGTGGCTAGTTATCCAGGGGCTCCCTCTGTCTGATATTTGGGAAAGTAGTCAGATTTCTTTCCAGCTTAAGTTAAATATACCTTTTCATATTTTTTGAGGAAATGTACGTTATTCCTTTTAGCTCCGCCTTGGAGGAAAGGGGAGTTAAAGTGAAATTGGAGGGGTGTTTTTTTGGAGCATCTTAGTTTTGGTATTTTATATTTCAATTGATTTATCTTTTCAAAGTGTAAGGGTTGGTAATTTTCCGCTAATTAATGGGACACCTGGAAATGGGGTAACAACTTTCAGGGTAACTCAGGACACTATTTTTCTCTTAATTATATTTAGCTTTTTGGTTAAGGGATTAGACAAAGTTGCAGGGAAGAGCCCCTTTCATAATCTCTCAATTTTAGATGGCGGACAGGAGGGCTCGTTAATTGTATGTTTCGATATGATTTTGCATATTAATTGATATTCATATTTTTTGCTCTCGACCCTTGTGTACGGTTTAAGTTGGCAGGGTATATCCCAAGAGGTTTTAATAGTTTTAATTTTATACCCCTGGATGTTTTCGCGGATGGTTTGTGTGAATATCCCATATATTGTTTTGGGAAGTCCGTTACCAGGGTCGTTTTGGGGGTGTTGTTCATTACGGCGTCTTCGTATTCGGGCAGTTTTGTTTTCATTCTCAGCCGTGTTTTCTGATTTGGTGTGTATAATGTTAATGATATATTGGTTTTTTCGGTAGTCTTTTTGTGCTTCTTTATCAACGTTTTTAACATTTTAGTGTGATTATGTTATTGTTTCCAGGTATTTCTTTGAATTTTTCGCAAATTTGCTTTGTTTTGTTGAGATGTCGGCGTTATTTCATTTCTATTTGTTCTTTCTTGATGTTAAGTTATGGTTATTTTGTAATCTTCCCATTTTGTTGGTTAGGTGTATTCTTTGAGCATTGCCATTTTCATTATGGCCATGACCCAGTTTTTTATTAACATATATAGATATTAAATTAAAGTGAGATAGCAAATTGTCGAGGACTGTGTCTTTCATGAAGGGATTTTTTAGCTTTATTTTACTTTAAATTTGATTGAAATGTACGTCAGAAATTGCGGTTATTATGAATTGGAGCGAGGGTTTTGAGCTCCTTTTGTTGGATCGTGCCTTTCAGTTATAATTGCTGAAGGTTAAAGACCCTTTTTTTTTTTTTATAGTCTGCCCCAAGTGTCCGGCAAGTATATATATGAGGGTTCTTCAGCTATTTTATTCTTTCAAATTGTGATGGTACGTTTGCCGAGTTTGATTGGACGGTGTTTTGAGCTCCTTGATTGTCCCTTTCAGTTTCATGCCTTACCCGAAGTTTAAGCCCATTTTATTTTTATAAGTACTGAAAATTGGTGCTGGGCAGTGACCTATGTTGAAGGAGATTTTTGTTTTAATTCCTTTCCAAATTTGATTGAAATGTCGTACGATTATGCCGTTTGATGATTAGGGAGTGTTTTGGTCTTTGTTGGATCGTGTTTCATTATGACTATGAAAACGAGTTATAAGCCACCTTTTCTTTTTTACTAGGATAGCAAGTGCTCGAGTGATTATATCTGAAAAGGGGCTTTCTTAGCGATTATTCTTCATTTGAATTTAATGTTCGTAGCGAATATGCGAGTTATGAATTTAGGAGATGTTTTGAGCTCCATTTGTTGGGTCGTCGCCTTTCAGTCCTTGGCTGAAACGCTGTTAAGGCCATTTTGATTTCTTACAGTTAGGATGAACCAGTGTCCGGGGACCATATCTGAAAAGAGTATTTTGTATTTAAGTATACTTATATTTGATTGAATGTGTACGTCATAGTGCGAGTTATGAATTAGGAGGACTGTTTTGGTTCCTTTTGTTGGGCTCCGTCGTTTCCCCGTTCAAATGGCCTCAACCGGTAAAGCCCCTTTATTTTTAACGTAAGTAGACAAGTGATCAGCAAGGTGACCTTATCTGGAAGGATTTTCTTAGCTTTAATATACTTTTCAGTTGAATTGAATGGGTGTGTACTATTGCGAGTTCATGAGATTCGGAACTGTTTGAGGTTCATTTTGTGGCTCGTCCGGCCTTTCAGTTCATAATGGCCTGAAAAAGCTGTGTTGAAAGCCTCCATTTTCATTGCTTACGTAGGACTAGACAAGTTGCTCCCGGAGTTGGACTTTCATGAAGGAGCTTTCTTAGATTTATTACTTTCAATTTGAATTGAAGTGTGTACGAATATTGCGTTTGGATTAGGAGATGTTTTGAGCTCCTTTAGTTGGTCGTGCCTTTCGTTCATAGTGCCTGAACCTTAAAGCTCCCCATTTTCTTTTTCCGTTCAGATGCAATAGTGCTCCGCAAGTGGATTAATATAAGGATTCATTCTCAGTGTTTTAATTATTTATTTGAAATTGAAAGTGTACGACTTAGCGAGCTTTGGGCATTAGGATGATGTTTGTAGCTCCATTTGTTGCTTGGGTCGTCGCCTTTGGTTATAATGCCCTGAAAAGCGGTTAAAGCCCATTTCATTTTTAACTAGGCTAGCACTGTGCTGGCAGTGACTATTTATGAAAAGGAGGTTTTTTAGCTTTTAAATTACTTTTCAATTTTGTAATTGATAATGGCTACTAATATTGGTTATGTTGTGAGATGATTTTGAGCTGTCATTTTGTTGCGGCTGGCCTTCGTTCAAATGCCTGAAACGGTTAAAGCCATTTTCATTTTTTACGTAAGGATAGACAAAGTGCTTCGCAGTTGACCTATATCTGAGAGGGGATTTTTAGCTATTTTAATATATTTCAATTTGATTGAATTTCGTCGAATTGCGAGCTTATGTTTGGAGCTGTTTTGAGCTCCATTTTGTTGGCTCGTCGCTTCCAGTTTCATAATGGCTGAAACGCGTTAGCCCCTGTTTCATTTTTACAGTAGGACTAGAACCGTTGTCCGGGAAAGTGCTTATATCATGAAGGGATTTCTTTAGTATGTAAGTTCTTTCAATTTGAAATTGAAATTGTTACGATATTGCGAGCTTTGAATTAGGAGACTGTTTTGGTCCTTTTGTTGGGTCGTGCTTTCACATTTTATGGCTGAAGCTGGTTCAAAGCGTGTTTTTTTTAGTAGGTTTAAGGACTGACAAGTGCTCGGCCAGTGACACTATTCATGAAAGGGCTTGTCTTCAGACTATTTAATTACTTTCATTGAAATTGAAATGGTGTACATTTGCGAGATGATGATTAGCGAGAGTTTTTGAGCTCCTTTTGTTGGGACTCCGTGCCTTTCAGTTCATAATGCCACTGACGCGTTAAGCCATTTTATTTTTTAAACTCAGTTATAGACAAAGTGCTCCGGCAAGTGACTTATTGAAAGAAGCTTTCTTTAGTATTTAATATTTTTAAATTTGGAATTGAAATGTCGTCAGATTTGCGGTTCTGATTAGGGGGTGTTTTAGCTCCTTTGTCTTGACTCGTCGCTTTCAGTGATAATGGCTGAAGCTGCAGCCGTTAAGCCCGCATTTCTTTTCAGTTTAAGGACTGGACCAAAGTGTCCGGCAAGTGACCTATTCATGAAAGGATTTCCTTTTGCTATTTTTAATATATTTCAATTTGAAATGAAATGTCGGAGGAAAATTTGCGAGCTTTGAATGTATTGGAGGTGTTTTGACTCCTTTTGTTGGATGTCGCTTTCAGTTTCCTATGCCTGAACATGTTTACAGCCCATTTTTCTTTTTATGTAGTAAGTACTAGCAGTGCTGGCAGTGATTATATCATGAAATATGGTTCTTCGTATTTAATTATACTTTCCATTTTGAATTGAAAGTCTGTAACGATTTGCGAGTTATGATTTAGGAGAGTGTTTCATTTGTGACCCTTTTGTTGGATCTGTCGCTTTCCGTTTATATGCCTGAAAAGACTTTAATGCCCATTTTTTTTTAAATATAGTACTACAAACTGTGTTCGGCAAGTGCCTTATATCTAAAGGAGATTTTTGTAGTTAAATTTATTCAATTTTTGAATTGATAATGTCGTCGATTTGCGGCTTTGTTGGAGTGGTTTTTGGTCCATTTGTTGGATCGTCCGATTTCGTTCATATGCCCCCTTGAAAACGAGTTTAGCCATTTTCATTTTTAAACTAGTTAGACAAGTGCTCGGCAGTGTATGATAATGAAAGAGCATTTCTTCAGTGACTATGTATTACTTTCAAAATTTTGAATGTGTCGTACGGTATTGGAGTTTATGAATTAGGGAGTGTTGTGTGAGTCCCTTTTGGTTGGATCGTGGCTTCAGTTCTATGCTGAACGTTAAGCTTTTTTTTTTAATGATATTTGAATTTTTCCCAGTGAGTGTATTTTGTACTGTTCGCTGGCATTTGCGCGGGTTATTTTAGTTTTGATGTGCAGGCCCCGTCCCTGGTTCTATATTTGTCTAGGATGTGTTGGGGCGTAGTATATCTGGAAAGTGTATCTGGGTTATGCAGTGCCACCAAAAACATTGACGGCTGTAATTAATGTTATCCCCGTATCCAAAGCATTTTGCCTGAATGTTTTTATGCATGTAGCTATTTTTTTTTTTTTTTTGTTTGTTTAATGAATTTAGTTTAATCGTGGCGGGGGTGGGGGGCGCCCCATGGTATTCGGACTATTCAATTAAGTCCTGTTTTCATTACATAGTGAATATAGGAATTCTTATTTGATTCACAGTTTTTGCAGACGTCTTCAGGTTTGACTTTTTATCTAGGCCTCAATGGGGAGTTAGAGACTTTCCAGATATCGTGGAAGTTTAACTGTATAAAATTTTTTCGAGTCGTTAGATGCCTGATTTCAAAGTCGATTCCTCGGCACAATGATTCTGGGGAAATTGTAGGCTTTGGGGATTTATTAAGCAAGTTTTATTATAGTTTAGATCTACGAATATTTATATCGATTGGATTGTGTTCTGATGTCGTCCATATTGTCATTTATATTGCAGCAAGTGGTTAACAGGTTATTTCTTTATAGGCTATTATGGTATTTGTGTAGAGTACAGATTGTGATTGTTAAAAATGATGCCATGTCATTTGTTGAGGTTTTTGAGTGTTGTTAAAGACGGTTATTGAATTTATATTTTTCAATCTGGGGATGAATTCCCTGTCGCAAAACATTAATGACGATTCGCCTATGGATAAATTATTAATTGGTGTAGCTATGGTGGTGCAATTGATTTTTATTTTTTTTTGTCTTTTTTCAGGCATAGTGAATTGGTGTGAGATGTGTGTGATTCAGAGAAGGATTTTATTTTCTGAGGAGGCGAGGGAGGCAGGTTGTGTTCGGTATAAAATGAAGTGGAATGGCGAAAAAGAAGTGCACTTGAAGGCAGTCTTTTTGAATGTTGCAAGCACTTTCTAAGCGTAGTGCCATGTCTGGATTTCGGAAATTTGTACAGTGGTTCCAGCATGAGCACGAAGATGTCGTTATTAACTGGATCAGAGGAGAGAATGTCGTTTTTGGACCAGTAACGCGGTATGTAGTCCCATATATTGAATATAATGTATGTTCTGATTTGCGAGCGGGCAGTAAATGGCTGAATGAATGGATTGGAAGGAAGGAATGAATGGATTGGAAGGAAGGAATTGTGGAATGAATGGAAGGAAGGAAGGAAGCCAGGAATGGATGGATGGAATGAGTAAATGTAATGAATGGAAGGAATGAATGCAAGAATAGAGGGAAGCATAGAAGGAATTTGATGGATGGAATTGGAATGAGTAAAATTTATTGTAGATCTAACTATGAATCGAGGCATTTATGCATGAATCATGGAAGGAAGGAATTATGGAATGAATGGATGGGTGGAATGAATGAATGAAGCAAGGCCAAGGAATGGATGGATGGAATGAGTAAATGTATGAAGGGAAGAATGAGTGTATGCATAAATGCATGAGTGTAAAGTCAAGAAGGAAATAGAATGAAGGGATGGCTGGAAGGAAGGAATACACGTTGAAGGGATGGAATTTATGAATGAGTGAATGGATTAATTAATCATGGATGGAAGGAATGGATGGAAGAAATGAATAAATGGAATGGCTGGATGGAGTGAATAGAATCAATTTAATTGCTTTATTTAACAATTTGTTAAAAATGCATTATATGAAATAAATTTACAACAATTTATGAAAATTTTCCATAAATTGAACTTGAAATTACAATTTTCTTTTTCTTTCATTCTTTCTGTCCTTCTTTTTTTCAATTTTTCTTTCATTCTCGTGTTTTTTTTTCTATGTGTGTTTTGTATCAGTAAGGTTATTCTACTATCTGGATTCCGGAGACAGGACTTCATTATCTGAACTGTTTCAAATAGCCGAAAACAACACAACTGACAAATCGTTGGTGACATTACGTACCGGCAAATCTCGTATAGTAAACATATGTAACATTTGCCGGTACGTGAAATCACCGACGAAATGAAGAGCTACAATCCTGTTAGCAGGTACTTGCCAGACTACCTTATGTATTAGAGTTCCTAGCGCTCTAATTGACAAGATCACCATCAAACCTTGCTCCCTAGACTGATCTACTGCATACCGGTACCTTGCAAAATCCAATCCTGGATAGAGATCAGAATTTCTCCCCCAGTAAGTTCGAATGATCTTCCATAATACCAACTGCACTTGAGAGCTGAGTGAGATGAACTTATGAACTTTGTACACACACTTCCCAATATCCGCAATGACAGATTCATAACTGGTTTTAATTTTGAAGGTTTGTGGGCGGTCGGATAACCATACTGATACACCTTTACTATCTTTTGTTCACTCTTTTCCTGTTTTCTTTCATGCTTTCCATCCAATCCATTCTTCCTTTTATGTTTTCCTCCTTTTCCTTTTTCCGTATTTCATATTTTTCTCTTCTTATGTTTTGTTCTTCCTCCTTTAATATGTGTCTGTGTGTCTGTCTTGTCTGTTCGCCTGTGGGCCTGCACCCTATTAGCCATAGTCTGTGCTGGCGGACGTTAGCTGGAGTGGACCAACAGACATGGTTAATCGAAATTTGTACAGGAACAAAGTACAAAAAGATTAGTTCTTGACACAGTTATTAAATGCCAACCACATAGTTTGCATGCTCTCAGTTCAGTCTTGCCAGACTAATGTCAAACTGTGTTAAGAGCCTGATTGGTTCACCACAGAGAGACATTTAATAAATTGGAAATATAGGGACAGTGATTTTCCGCAATAACGGAAAACGGACGGAATTTCCGGAAATCACAACTCGAAACGGAAAATGAGTTTTCAAATGGAAAATCACGGAAAACCTCTTTTTTCTCCAAATTTTTACTTTTTGATAAGAAAAAACACGAAACTTAGAACAAAAATTAGAAAAAGTTGCCACAAAAACACAAAAACAGCGAGAAATATTTGTTTCAAGTTTTATGTAAACGGAATTGTCATTTTTCTTCATGTATACAAAGTCTATGGTAAAACGGAATTTCCATTTTTCAGACAAGTTGAAAAGGAATTCCAGATTTTTGGAAACGGAAAAGGCTTTTTCTTGAAACGGAAAATCACTGTCCCTAGAAATATATGTGACGTGATGGTTATGGAGCGGGTTGCTTGTTATTGTTTAAGTCTAGGGTGTCTGGAAGAGTGTCAGGCATTATTTTGTTGTATTGTACATTTTGTTATATGATTCATTACCTTAATTACAAGGTAGAATCAGTTAACAGTGTATTTCTTTTGTTGGACTGCTTTGTATATGGGGGGGGGATAGGTTTGTGTGTGTGTGTGTGTATGTGGTGTTGTGGGGTGTGGGTGGTGTGTGTGTGTGTGTGTGTGTGTGTGAAATTGATATGTACATATGCACAATTGTTTTCTCTTATATGCATGATACACATTTACACAGTGTTAGAAAAATAAATCTACATCAGTCGGTATTTAGACAGGGTGATTTAACTTTGCTGTATGTTTTCCATCAATTTAATTAAACAAATAAGATAACAGGCAGTGTGATTGAGCCACCTCCATCCCCCCAAATTAAAAAGAAAATATCGCCAATAAATCAAGTCTGGCATTTAAACAAACCCTGACTGCTGTTGTCATAATCAATATATCAACCCATAACCTCCCGTGACAAACAACACTTCATCTGCAATTCAATAAACAGTGTGATCAAGTGCACCCACCACTAACACTGGCCTACATGTTGATCCTGCTTAAAAGTATTGCACTTACATTATAATGGAACAAATATGAGTACGCAGGAAGTTATTAAAGTAACTCATTAATCCATGAACTGAACTTTACTCTTACTACCGTGTAATTAACTCTGAACTCCCAGTGGTCGGTGTACATAAATGTGGGACCTCAAGTCCTTGTCCAGTATAATGTTCTGTCTTTGTTGTATCTGTCAAAGAGCTTTATCATTCATCCCATTGCTATGTGAAGCTTGTGTCCTACAGTGTGGGAGTGTCTTCTATGATGATAATGAATATGTGTCTTGTGAGTGCAGATGTGTGTGTGTATTTGTAAAGTAGTTCAATACAAGTTCTGTGACAATTTTGTTTGTTTTTAGCTCACCTGAGCCAAAGGCTCAAGTGAGCTATTGCGATCTCTTTTCGTCCGTTGTTCATCGTGCGTCATGCGTAAACTTGTACACATTTTCATCTTCTTTAAATTGCATGATTGGACTTAGCTCAAACTTTAGCAGGAATGATCCTTAGGGGTGGGGATTCAAGGGTTTTCAAATGGTCGGCCTGGCCCCCCCTGAGGGCACAAGGGCAGGGCCCTAATGGGCCAAAAGTGGGTAATTTTCAAAGATCTTCTTTAGATCTAGAAATAATTTAGCTAAGTCACTGCGTGTGTAGATACCTCTACATCATGTGATGAATTATTGTTCCTCATGGCAATGCCCAGGGTGGCCCCGTTTGGCCCCTGGCCTGAGGGGGGCAACATAGGCCCTGTGTGAATAATTCACATTTACATCATTTTATTTAAAGCACATCAGTGGATTTAGACCAAACTTGGTGGGAATGATCCTTAGCCTGGGGAGAGGATAAAGGGTTTCTGAAAAGGTACACCTGCCCCCTGGGGGCCCAGGGGGCAGGGCCCAGAAGGGCCTAAACTAGGTAACTTTCAAACCACTACTGACAAGCCCATTTGTAACCAAACTTGGATGGTAGATGCATAACAGGGTCCTCAATGTTATTTGGGGGTCAAAGGTCACATGGTCAAAGGTCAAATGAGGTCAATGCAATTTTCTATTGGGGTTGGTATCGGCCCATTTGTAACAAACTTGGATCATTGTAGATGCCCTACATGTATAGGGACCTCAATGTTAAATTGGGGTCAAAGGTCAAATGAGGTCAAATGTGAACATAAAAGGGCAAGAAACATTATGGCTAGATTGTTGTTTTTATTATGGCCATGTATTTTGAACTGGTAGATTTTTGTGTGACATCAAAAAGTCACTTTTTCAATTCTGAGAAATGCACCGATTGTCATTTGAAATTGATTATTCCAATTTTTATGCATGCTACCATAGGCAAAGTAGGCATATATATTCTGAAAGGAAATTTCACAAGGAATCCAAAAACGCCATTGTTTTTATCATGGGGTTAATGGTTAAAGGGAAACAAAAATATGTATAATTGATGTTTTCACTATGGGCACTACGGAGAGTTTGTGAGACCCCAGGTGAGCGTTGTGCCCCATTTTGTTAATTACTTCAAAAAGTTTTTTTGAATCTAATCTGAATCTGAATAAAATTATTGGTTGGAAAAGTATTTATTTTATTTTATTTTTTTTTGAAATACCCGAAGGCAAAAAACACTCACTCCGACAGGAGAGTGTTTGTCAACAATGGAAAGAAACAGGTTACCACACTCGTCGTCAGCAGCCAGGGTGTGGCAAGATCTTAAAAAACCAACAGATTCGTTTCTGAATCAGACGTGCATAAAAGCACGTCTGATCCTGGCTGGACGAATCTCTGTAATAACCTGTTAAGTCAAAATTGGGAACTGCGTATATAAACAGAAAACGCGTTGTCAAGTCCGGCATTGTGATGCCGCGCGAGCGCGTAACATCACTTAGTTATTTGCGCACTCAAGCAGTGCGCCGTCAAAATCAGGTAATTGTGTCACGCAGGCTTTGCCCACGTACGCTCATCTTTAAGCAGCCATATATGAAAGGATGATTTCTCTGCCACCACACAAGCAGCTCTCTCTACTTCCGCTACTTTCCTCCGACCGAAACCAAGCTGTTTAAGAACTCCAGACAACGAGCCGGAGGCAAAGCCTCTACAACCAACCTCCACGGGCAATACGTCCGTCTTCCATCCCCTCTCTTCACATTCCAGCCGGAGACTTTCGTACTTTGCTAGTTTCCGCTCGTGTGCTTTCTGTACTCCTCCTTCATCTGGGACAGTCAATTCAATAAGAATTGCTGCCTTCTTCGCCGCAGACCACACCACAATATCGGGGCGCATTGTGGTGGCTGTGATATCTCCCGGAAAAACCAGCTTCTTCTCCAGATCTGCCAACATCTTCCAGTCAGCTGCTCCCAAAAGACGAGAATATCTTGATCGTGAAGAAGAAACGATCTGAGCTGATTCACCCTCTCGTACAAATCTGATTAGAGGGATGTCCGTTCGCGTTGAATTCTGATCGTTCACCCTCGTTTCCACTGCCTGTGCAATAATCTGCAAAACCCGGTTGTGGCGCCAGGTATAGCGACC